>AUXL01000078.1:0-21979 GCA_000482185.1 Angomonas desouzai | reverse complement strand
TTTTTCTTCATTATCTTTACTACCAATATAACAATTACTTTTTTTTCTTCTCTAACTTTATAATCAATCCCCCCAAATGTACATATACCTGTAAAGATTTTATATTGAAAACTTTCTATTGTCCCTACTTTGTTTTTTCCTTCTATGGATGTTTTTTTTTTTTTCCTATTTAATTTTATGAGACCTTTTTTTTATTTACCACTGCTCCAACTCTCATCTTTCCCCCTCCCCTCTCCCTAGTTCCGATGGACTCTAGCTATACAGAAGATTTTATGGCGTGTGGACTGCCGCCGTGGTCGACCACGTACGCCGCATCACCGGAGAGCCACAAGAGAGACTCTATGCGTGCCTACACCGATGAGGAGGCGAACGGCCTTCCTAGAAAAGAGACGGAGTACCAGGTCGAGGCGGTGTTTCACCTCTCCTCCCCCACCCCCTCCTCCATCCTCCTTATGGAGCAGAACAATAGAAAAGGCTGGATGGCGCTGGTGACCTCCAAGCAGGAGCTCCTCGTCGTCAAAACTGACACCCTCACCGAGGAGGAGGAGGGCTCTAGTGATGGCCACCACCGACCCCACCACGACCAGTCGGTGGACTGGGACCCCAGTGAGAGTGCGATGCTGGTGGACGTCCTTCCCTGCCGGTGCGCGGGGCTGCAATGGGTGCCGTGGCAGTACGGTACGGCGGTAGGGGTCTTTCTGCCGGATACCAAGGAAATTAGAATGTACGGCTTTACGCACAATAAGTGGGTGCTGCTGGATGTGGTGGACTCGCAGGACGCGGTCGCCTTCTCCTTCTCCCCCTCTTACATGATGGCGCTGGTGTGCGGGAGGGGGCGGGTGCGTCTGTTGGGGCGGGTGAACTCCCACACAGGGGTGGAGTCGTGGAAGCAGACCTCCCTACTGGAGGAGGAGGAGCCCACCGACGCGGAAAGCTTCCCCAACCGCGACCCACGCCCCTTGGCCCCGTCCCGGGGAAAGGACGGCTACGACTGCCTGGACTGGGACCGGTCGGGCCTACTGTTGGCCGTGGGGGGCGGAGGGGGGCTGAAGATTATTCTCGTTTCGGGGAGTGAATTGGGAAACGCGGTGTACGCCGAGGGCCCCTCGGAGGATGGCGGTGTGATCCACCTCGCCTGGGCCCCGTTGCTGGGGCAGAGTTTCCTCACCCTCGCCGTCACCCACCCCCACTGCCTCCGACTGCTGGTCTTTCGCCGCTCCCGTCACCTCTTTCTCTCCGCCAGCAGTCCCCTCCGGTCCTCCTCGCGGGCCCCTCAGCTGCACCTCCTCACCTCTGCCACCCTCCCCTCCGAGCAGCCCCTCCGACTGCAGTGGAACTCGCTCGCGTCTGGGTTTGTCACCGTGCATGCGGATGGGACGATACGGACGTGGGACTTTAGTGTCCGCTACCAACACGCCTCTAGTTCCCCCGCGGTAGGGGCGGGCCCTACACCGGCCAAGAAGGAGGGCCATCCTGCGACGGAGGGGGAGCCCAAGCTGGCACTGGTGGTGTGTGCGGATGTGGTGAGCTGTGTGTGCCCCTAAACTGGCAATTGTAAAGTATTTAACGATATGTATTTTTTTTTTTTTTTCTAATGTTTTCTTTTAAAAATTTTCGTCGAATAATGTTGCGATCCAAAGCGTCCCTCTTTTGATTTTATTGTTTTTCCCCCCTCTTTCCCATTTATTTCCCACAGCATAGTAGGTCGGGATGAACCCTAAAAGGAAAGGGAGAAAAGAGCCCCCCCCAAACAAGAAGGAGGCGGTCTCCCAGCGAGTCGTGGTGGCGAGGGATGTCCATAGCACAACGTACAAAAATGTGAGAAAAGATCCCATTTATAGAATCATGCACGCCCAGCCGCGGTCTGATATATTAGAGGTAAAAAAGTCTAAATTTGCCCGTGTGCACTGCGAGCGCGCGGCAGAGTACTTTCAAGCCTCCTTCACCGAGAATCCCCTTCGTCGTCTTCGAATGCAAATTAGCAGTAACGCCGCCTCCGGGTTTGAACTACTGTACCCCAAGATGTTCTTACATCGGCAGACGTTACGACTTTTAGACCTATCCCGAAACAATTTAGATGAAAGCGATATCGCCATGTTGTGCGATGGGATGCGGTTTGGGGAGAACGACTCCTCTTTAGAGGTGATGGACTTTAGTTACAACTGTAGAATCGGGAACAGTGGGGCGAAGTTGCTGCTGGAGCGGGTCGCGCCGAATACCAAACTACGGACCGTGCTGCTGAAGGGGACGGGGTTAGATGACAGGGGGGCGGTCGGCATACATGCCCTTCTTCAGGCCCGTCCAGTCCCTCAGCCCCTCGCCGACGGCGTCGTCTCCCTTCGGTCCGATCAGAGTGGTGTGGACAATAAATTTTTGCTCAATTTAAATGAGAATTACTTTGGAACAGCGGGGACGATTATTCTTAGTCGGGGGTTACCCGCACACATCTCGCTCACCATGTCGAAGCAAAAGTACCGTGCTCCCCCCACACAATAGTGGGCCTAACTAATTTATTTTCTGTCGATTAACATAAATCTATTTTTCTTTTCCTTTCCCTTTCCGTTCATATCTCGGCTGTTTTTAATGGCTCCCTATTCCCCTTCTTGAAAAACACACCTTTACTTTCCCCTCTTTTTATATTTAAAGAATTTAGAAAAATGGACGATACCACCAAAGGCTTTGATGGAGCCTCGGACGTCACCCACTCCACCGCCTTCTTGATACTCGACCAGCTAGTCGAAGAGGGACAGATGGTGGAGGAGCGGGGCGAGTTTCTGAAGGAAAAGTTTAGAGACCTCCACACGCGTGTCCTGACCATCTACAAAAGAGACAATCTCCTCCTGAAGCGGGCGAGGGAGCTGCGCTCGGTGCTAGACGAGGAAAGACAGCGGGTGCAGTCGAAGCGGGACGGAGCACAGAAGGACGACCAGGAAATACACCGTCTCAAGAATCAACTCATCGCCGCGGAACAGGAACTCACGATAGCGCAGGAGAGGGAGAGTGTACTGCAGGTAGAGGCGTTGGAGTACGATAGAAAGAAGCAAAACTTTTTACTAGAAAAGGAGGACGCGGTGGCGGCGGAGGAGGCGCGACTACGTCCCAAAATGCTGAATCTACAAGAGGAAATCAACGAGATGGGCGAGCAGATGAAATCCCTAGTCGCCACCTACGAGGAGCTCCTCACCAAGCAGAACCAGGTAGCCAGCGACGAGGCGGAGTGCAAGGATGAAATCATCAACTTTAGTAGCACCCTCGCCCACGCCAAGCAAATGTACACCAACGTAGAGAAGGACCCGGATAGGGCGCGAAAACAGTTGGAACTAGTCTCGCACAGTTTAGCGGGGGCGGGGAAGGAGATGACGGCGATGGAGGAGAAATTAGCCTCTCAGGACGAACTGATTAGCAAACTGGAGCTGAAGCAAACGAACCGATCCACGGAGGTAGCCAAGGCGCGGGAGAATTTAGAAAAGATTAAGGATGAGATTGAAAAGAAGCGCAAGATGCTAGCGACGCTCAATACCTCTCTCGAGGTGGAGCTGGAGACCCGTCAGGCCTTTCAGGACCGCATCACTGAACTCGAACACGTCATCAAGGCGACCAAGATATCGGCCAACCAGGAAAGCGACGGCGTAGATCGAATCAAGCGCGAAAAGGAAAAGGTTATGAAGGAGCACACCAACATTGAGCAAGCCACGGATCGCGTTTTGTATGAAATCCGCTCTCTTCAAGAGCAAGTACTGCTGGTGGAGAAGGATATCACTGTCATCATCAACAAACGAAAGGAGTTAGCGAAACAAATCGCCGACGCCAAGGCCGATGTCGCGGCCAGAACGAAACTGTTGCTAAAGGAACAGTCCAAGGAAAAGGACTTCACGACCAAGATGAACACCTATCTCGAGGAGATTGAGGAATTAGAAGAGCTCCTACAGCAAAAGCGAAAACAGGAGGAGATCAAGATCCGTGAGTTTACCGCCGTGAGCAAAAAGCTGACCAACGTTACCCGAGAGAACGCCCGTGAAACCAGTCGTGTGGTCCTCGCCAAGAATGAGCTGCAAATGAAGGAGATGTATTGCCACGAGATCACACGCCGCCGGGAAGAATTGGAGAAACGTTTGGACTCTCTTCTTGAGGTGTTTCACACGGTCAAGCGGGAGCGAGGCCAAAAGGCGACACAGATCCAGGCCATTACCCAGAAAATGACGGAGGTGGCAGAAAAGACCAAAATTTTGGAGAATGAGCTGGAGGTACTCATTCGTGAGTCGGTGCTCAAGGAGAAGGATTTGACCAAAAAGAAGCGACAGACGCATGAAATGACACAGGCCTGTGCGATGATGCGACTGGAGAAGAGTAAGCAAAAGAAGAATTTGGAGGTGACGGTCGAGAAGGAGCAGGAAATCAAGTCGGACCTCCGTCGCCTCAACACGGATGTCTCCCAGGTGGAGGAATCGATGATCAACTTTAGAAAAATCTACGAAAATGTGGTGGAGGACCGCAATCAGACCGGCATTAACCTGATTGACCGAAATGATGAACTGGCGCTGTTGGTGGAAAAGGTAAAGGCCCAGGAGGCGGCGCTGGAGCATGGTGTCATCATCACCAACGCCCGCGCGGAGGATGTGCGACGTCTCAAGATTCGTCTGGCGGATCTGCTGCGAGAGGTGAACGTGTGCCAAAAATCGGTGCCCAAAGTAAAACAGCTCGAGGAGGAGCTTGCCAAGCTGACGGAAGAGATTGAAGACGAGCGTTGGAAGACGGAGGTGATCGAGAAGGATCTCACCGACCCTGCTAATGTGCAGCGGTGGAGAAAGATTGAGTCCAACAAGATTAACACCACCACCGTCGACCAAACGATAAAGGCGAGTGTGGCGCACAGTGTGAAGGCGGCCGATGGCACCGTGGCCGCGGTGAGCGAGGAGGCTGCAGCGACGATGGGCTCTACGGCCGCCGCGACCGCCACCGGAGGGGCCCCCGCGGAGGTGGAACGGCCGTCGGACGAGTACATCCGTCTCCAGGCCAAGTGCCAGGACTTGGAATCCCGGCTGAATGACATGAATGAAAAGCTAAGAGAAAAGGAACTCATTTACGCCGAGGTGTCGGAGCTGTCGGAGAGGGTGGGCGCGCAGGCGGAGTCGGGCAAGGAACACACTCTGAATATGGCAAAGCAGGTCAATCAGTATCAGAGCTCCATGCGGAACAAGACGAGGCAAATTATGTCCAACATTGCGGAACTTTCCTTGTTTCAGTCCTCTAGTATTCAAGCACAGCAGGAGGTGCAGAGATTAGAGGAGATTGTTGCGCAGGCAGAAGAGCGAATGGCGGCTGGCGAGGCCCCCTTTTTGGAGGCGGAGGAGGAGTACGAAAGAGAAAAACAGAGCAACGAACGGTACGCGGAGCAGCTGCGCCGAGCCAAGGAGCGTCAGAATGCCGCCCCCACCACCAACACCACGGCGGAGGTTCGGCCGACGGCGTACATCCCAGAGGACGATCTCTTAGGCGTCCCCCGCCCCTACGGCAACCACGCCCCTTTCAAACCCTCTGTGGGTCGCTTCAAGACCTCCAGTGTGCCCATGAAGGCGGCCAACCGCGAGGATAACGGGTACAGCAGTGCGGTGGACGGTTCGCGAAAGAAGATGACCACTCCGCCCCCTCCCTCTCTCTCGAAGGGCGGTCAGCAGTTCCGGCTGAGCGAAAGGAGTGAAACACCCCCGCCGACTAGGGGGAGCTCGTAATAATACCACTCCTTCCCAAACTCTAAATTATGTACTGTATTTTATGAATTATGTAAATCTATTCAACTGTTCACTTTATCAATGTCTTTTTTTTTTTTTACACCTATTTCCATTTTGGTGGTGGCTGATTTACTTTTAGGCAGTGGGGTAAAAACCGAAATGAACGCTCTTCTTTTTTTTTTTTTTCCTTTTACCTTTATTAGGGAGACAATCGTTCACCGTACATCTAGCATTCCTGTCATGTATGTTATTGCACTGTTTGAAACCCAAAACGGCCTTTTACGCCTGTCCAAGAATGGAGATAAAGCCACCCTAGTGCGAGACCAACAACGTCAGCTAGAGCTCTCCCTCCATCTCGTCGACCACTCTCTTCTCCCAGCCTCTAGTCGTCTAGTACCAGATGCCGTCCTGATGGCCGCCCCTTGGAATGCAGAGCACTTCTACCTCAATGTGAATGGGGTCGCGTACCTCGACGGACCGGTGGTACTGGAGAGCAAAGACACTATACGGCTCTGTCGGCCGGGGGAGAAGGGAAATGATGATATCGCCTTTCAGGTGCTGTCCGAGTACGACTATCAAGCCAAGAAGGAGAACAGCTATCTCCCCGGGGAGGCCGCCGCTGCGGATAAGGAGACACTCGCCTATGAAGAGCAAAGACTAGCCCAACTAGAACGGAAACAACAGCTTCTCAAGGCACAACAGCGCATCAGCGAGGTTGTCAAGTGGCAGAATTACTATTATCATCGCTTCGCCATTCCTAGTGATCGCCCGACTGCAGGGGAGGAGATCGCTGATTCCCTCTTGTACCACTATTACAACGGCAGTTCCTCCGGGGCCGGGGTAGGGACTCGGATGATGGTGTCTCACATTGATGTCCCCCAAGACCTCCTCCTCGCCGCCATTCGGGGCGAGTTCCCGGAGGCACTGCCGGAGGACTGTCAAGAGGGACCCCGTCCGTCCCGTCGGTGTAGTATACGAAAGTGCCAGTCCGACGATGCCGTCATTCAGCAACTCCGTCGGATGGCGTATCTGGCCTATCCCGACGACCCCGAGGAGGAGGACGAGGACAAGGACGAGGAGGAGGAGGAGGAAGAAGCGATGGACCCCCGGCTGAGGTCTCCGTGGCAGCTGTACCACAACCAGAGAGACGAGTTCTGTAGGGAGAGGTTGCAGATGTTGTCTCGGGATGCCGCTGAGGCGGCGGAGGCGGATGTTGCTGTCGCTAGTAGTGAAAACTTGAGGGAGATTCAACGTTTACTAGAGCGCATTCGAAATGTGGAAAGTCTTGTCACCAACGTCAGCTACATCTAAAGGAGTAGTATTGATACTCTCCGCTGTATTATTTGTATACTTTATATATATTTCTTTCTTATTATTTGTGCTTTTAGATGATTAGATCCTAGATGGAATCCCCAATCATGTGTATCATGTTGCACCGTATAAACAAACGCAAATTTGATGTTTCCTCTAATCATGCTCTCGATTTGATTATCCCCCTCTGCCTCCCTTCTCCGTCATCTTTTTGATATTTTTAGTACCTCATATATTTCCAAATACTAAATAATAATAACACTAATAAATATACCCTTTATTTTTTGTTTCCTTTAGTAAACACACACACACACACAATCTCGATTAACAAATGGGGACCGGTACCCAGGGTTGCATGGTGTTTTGCTACCTCAACGCGGTGTGTGGCTTCCTCATAGCCTATTGCTTTCGCATTGGTATTAGTTCCCTCGCTATCGTGGCGGTAGAGAACAAGTGGGATTTATTACAAAAAGCTAAAGCGTGTCGAAATGCTAGTGTCATGTATCTGGTCATCGCCGTCGTGCTTACTTGTAAGGTGTTTTACCAACAACGAAAGGAGCGCGCGGGCGCCTATCAGTATCGTGTACAAAACTATAGCGGTGATGGTGGTTTGGAGCTCGATGAGGCGGCACCACTACTTCGCGGGGGTGATCGCAGCTATGGCGCTGGCCACTAGTCGTCCTTACTCTTTTTCCCTGTTGCATTCACACACAACACCCTATACTTAAAAAAAAATAATAATACGAAAAAATAAATGACCTTTACTCCTTTCTTTTTTTTTTTCCACTTCTTCTCGGGTCCACAAAACCAACCACAACACACCAAAATACCACCAAACTACAAACCACAAAAGAGCCACACAAACCCCCCAAATTACTGTTTATTAGCGCGGGAATATGATATTTATTTTAGCGTTTCAACTTGTTTCTTTTCCCTTTCCCCTCTTTTTGTGTTTTGAACAATGATTTCTGTTTATAATTTCTCCTTTTCTCTCTCCCTTACTTTTACCCCCCTCTAGCTGCATAAAATGCCTACTTCGACTGTTCACGCGAACCGAAGCAAGAAGCTTCACCAGCTGACCAAGAAGACCAGCACCGTCAAGCGCAACCGCAAGTCCCCCCGTCTGTACATGAAGGCCACCATGGCCGGATACACCCGCGGTCTCCACGGTCAGACCAAGAAGACTTCGATTCTCCGCGTCGACAACGTCAACACCCGCGAGGACGCCAAATGGTACGTCGGCAAGCGCGTGTGCTACGTCTACCACGGTAAGAAGGTCAAGCGCTGTGTCCGCTGGAGCAAGGCTCCCGCCCGCCGCAGCACCGCCCGTGCCATCTGGGGCCGCGTCACTCGCCCTCACGGTACCTCCGGTCTCGTGCGCGCCAAGTTCAACGGTGCCTCCATCCCCGCCTCCGCCATCGGCCGCCGCGTCCGCGTTTACCTCTACCCCAGTCTGATCTAATGAGGTGATGTGCAGCATCCTTTATTTTATTTTACTTTTACTTTGATCAAAAAAAAAAAAAAAAAACGGAATTGTGCTTGTATTTATTTTCCTCTTATTTTAAGAGTTGGTTTACTCTTTCCTTTATTTTGTGTTTTCCATTTTGCTCCCCTTTCCCTTTTTTATTTAACCGTAGCTTTTTTTTTTTTGTTTAGATTAGTTTAGATATGTTTTCCAAAGAAGGGTTTCGAATACGACCCGACGACACCAATGATATCACTTGTAAAGAACGGACCAACCAGTTCAGAGAGGATCGCCGTCTGTGTGCCCCTGACACAGCGTCCGAGGCCCATCGCCCCGTCAAGCACCTCTCCGCGGAGGATGATGAGGGTGATGTAGAGTACAAGTGGCGCCTCACCGGCATTTCTGACACCCGACTGGAGCACTTGGTGACTCAAATGAAGTTCCGTGTGACAGAAGGGAAGGGCCAATGTCTCTATGAGCTCGGTGTGTCGGATAGCGGCGTACCGAAAGGTCTCTCGAAAGAGGACATGGAGGAGTCGTTGTCGACTATTGAGGCGATGGCCGCCCGGCTGGACTACTCCACTCATCGCCTGCAGTACTGCGAGGTGCACACCGACCCTGTGCCACTGTACTGTGCGGAGATATTAGTGTCCCGACGGTACGGACGGGATTTGGACTTTGGGGTCGCCTTTTGTGGCGCGGTGGACACCGGTAAGTCCACCCTAATCGGTGTGTTGCTCACCTCCTCCCTCGACGACGGGGAGGGAAGTGCTCGTCAGGTGTTGTTCAACCACAAGCACGAAATTAACTCGGGCAAAACCACTAGTATTGCCACCCGTCTGTGGGCGGTGCAGGATGAGGAAGAAAAGTTGACCCCTGTTTTTCCCCCACGCTCTGAAGAAACTGGTTCCCATTCCTCTCCCTCCTCTTCTTCCCCTTGTTCGACTCAACCCGTGGTGCTGTCCGACACGGGACGACATATTCGTCTGATGGACATGGGGGGTGACGTCACCAAAACCATGTTGTTTGGTCTGTTGTGTTATGGCCCCCACTATGCCTGTCTGTGCCAGTCCGCCGTCTCCCCGCCCAGTACCCTCTCCCTCTACGTCCGCCTCTGCAGGGCGCTTCACTTGCCGTTTTTTGTGTGTGTGACAAAATGTGATCAAATTGAGGAGTTTGAGGAGGATAATTATGTGATGGAGGTAGCCGTGGGGTTGGGCGATGTGGGGTGCACCTGTCAAGTGATGGAGAGCGAAGAGGAGATCTCTCGCCTCCGGGAGTGGAATGACGAGGAGCCAACAGTGCCTGTGTTTTTTATTTCCTCCGTGACAGGGAGGGGCCTGGAGTGGCTACGACTCTTTCTCCTCTCGCTAAAGTCCACTGCTACTATTCCCACAGTGGAGGACACCGAAGTCACCTCATCCCAACAACCCTCGCCGTTTGAAATTCTCATTGAACAGTCGTTTTTAGTTCATGACGCTTGTATTCTGCGGGGCCGCGTGTCGTCCGGTGTGGTGGGGGTCGGTCGCTCGTGCCTCATCGGCCCCGACGATAAAGGGGCGTTTCTCCCCGCGCGGATTGTGGGCATTCATGTGGAAGGATCTCATGTCAACTGCGCCAGAACCGGTGATGACGCCACCTTCGCCGTGGACGATCTACCCTCTGAAGTTGACGTCACAATGAAGGGAAAAGTGCTGGTGAGCGAGCCGCCTCCCGTTTGTCGCCGCTTCACCGTGTCGGTCCAGGTCCTTCAAAGCACGCTGACAAAAGGAATGGAACCGATCGTCTATGCACGGAATGTGCGGCAGGCGGTGGATGTGCTGGACTTCAAGCAAGGACCCCAAGACACTGTAACAGCCGAGTGTCAGTTTCTGTTCCGTCCAGAGGTGCTCCTCGTTAACTCCCCTGTGGTCCTCCAGTGGACCAATGGGATCGCTGCTGGAAAGGTGGAGGAAATGATCCCCTTCCATCAAAAATGAGCAAAGAGAAAATGCGTTTTTTTTTTTCCTTTTCTTGGACCTGCTTCATTTCACTTCTCTCTGATGCCGTGCTTTGGAATCCATTTTATAATTTTATTTTCCCTTTTTTTTTTTCACATTCGCACAAAAAGAATAAGAAGTCAAGTACAGTAGAGAAAACAATAATAATGGTGCTTCTTCGGTGGCTTCTTCTCCTATGCACAGCATTCATAGTATTCTTAGCCTCCTCAGAGGGCGTGGTGGACATTATACAGCGCCCGTCCTCCGTGGTCGAAACGAGAACCATCACTTTCCTATCCTCTGGCTACAAAAAAAGGATCAATTCTTAGATGATGTGAGGGAGTGTGTGGCGGCCCTCTATAACAACTCTGGCGGTGTGCTCTCCGACCCTTGGCCGAGGTACATTTCGCTCTTCAACGTTTATGCCGTTTTTGAGGCCTCGGTGGACGAGGGCGTCACCGTCCCCACCGACCTCACGTGCGCCTCTAAAAAAGAGTGCAAAGGAAAAACAGTGGAAAACAACCTTGACTGCTCTCTAGGATACCCTAATCCTCATTATATTAGTTGCGATATCGACAAGGTGGAGAAGTTGGCGTCGCAGGTGAAGGTGATGGACATTGTCGTCGTTCTCGCTAATGAGAAGGTGGTGGCTGGTGTAGCGTCAAACGGTGTGGTCTATGTTACCAACGATGACAAATACATGCCGTACTTGCTCCTTCACTATCTGAACCGCGCCGTCGCCAACTTGCACGAAGAGTTTGGGATGGGGTTCAGAGAAGACAATGAAATTTCTACATACATATTTCCCAACTGTGTCCCGGATGACTCGGATAAGTTTCAGGAATGGGAGTACTGGGGCTTCTCCTCCACCACTTTGGGACGGGGCTGCACCTTTGAGAATTACGTCTCCCCCACCGTGGACAGCTGCCTCATGCGAAACCTCACGCACGGTGTCATGTGCCCCATTTGCAAAGAACAGCTCGTCGTGTCTTTTTTTAGTAATGGGGTGGAGGAGCACATCTTCCCCAACGCGAGTACGAGCAATCTGAACGTCCTTTCGGGCCGCTGTCCCCCAGGGAACGCCGTCGTCTACGTCGATCGCAGTCAAGGACTCTACCTCTCCGTCGGCGCCTTTGGCTACCAGAATGATGTACAGATTACATGGTACACCGAGGACGGTCGGGTGATTTCTAATAGTACCACCGAAATCAACATCACCGACCTCAGCACGTGGACTTTTCCCACCGTGATTCGAGTCAGTGCGGTGGACCACAGCCCGATGGTGCGGCCGAGCAAACGAACGCCGTCCTTCGGCTCCACTTCGCTCTTCTCCATTAGGGAAAGATTGTCCAACACCAAGTGCGTGGAGGCCTCCAGTCTGGGCTGCTTTTCCGAGGCCAAGGATCGCGTTCCGGTGACGTCAATGTGTGTCGGGGAGGAGGTTAGCTCCTCCACCTTTAGTGAATTGGAATCCAATCCAATCTCTCGTCTATCCGGTGGAAGACCGTCCGAGTCGGAGCTGGCGGAGCCAGATTTCAACAAGGGAAATGTAATCACGGCGGCGTGTGTATCGGGAGGGATTAGCGCCATTTATCTCATCATCATCTTTACGGTTTACTTTACAGTGGTGGTCAAACGACCGCGGGAGATTCTGCTCCTGGGAAAGAAGGAAATGGGCATTTTGGGGGCTGTTTTGGGTCTTGCACTCATTGGGGTCCTGTTCGGCATTGTCGCCATCGGTCTCGTTAATGTTTATACCCCACGACAGTTTATTTTTGGCTGGCAAATTTTCATTTCCTGCATTGTGATCAGCGTCCTTGTGATTCTACTTCAGCTATTGAATGTGAACGGCGTTCTATACCGGTGGAGAGTATTCTGTGCAGTTTGTAGCTCATTCCAAATCATTCTCTCCCTCGGCTTCAACGCGGTTGGGGTGTACGCCTTGTGGGCAAACAACAATGAGGATTCGTCGATGCTCGGCAGCACTATTTCCGGTCTTTGGCTTCGTGTGAGCGATGAGGTAAAGTGCTCCATGCAGGAGCGCCTCTACTGTAGTGGGTTCAACACGGGCTGCTTCATGACCTCCTCCTCCGAGTGCCCCGCGGGTTGCCCCGCGAACCGCTACGTCAATGCCTGTCGTGTCCCTCTTCTAAAGTTTATGAGTAGTCAATATTACGTGATTGGCGTCTTTTTCGTCGCGTTTGGAATTCTTTTGATCATCACCGCCATCTTTAACGCGTTGTACTTTTTGTTCTTTAAGAAACTCTCCGCAAAGGGGAAACTCCGTCGGTCCTTCCGCAACATGGCGGACCCACCGTTCCCCCCCATCACCAAGAGAGAGGTGGTGGCCCTTCGAAAGGTGTACAAATACGAGTGCGACCGTCACCGGGTGCAGGCGCTGGAGGGGAAGCGGCTGATTCAATTTATCGAGGCGGTTTTTGCGGAGCCGGTCGCGGTGGAGTTCGTTGATGTATTCAATGCCTGCGGACCGGTGACGTTTGATGAGATCATGTGCACGTACTTTCCCTTTGTGAAGGACAGTCAGGACCCCGCACTCAACAAGGCCAGGCGCAGTACAGGGGTGCAGCTCTCCTGGGAGGCGCTGGTCCTCCAACACCGAAACAACAGCGATGTCCCCGACACCCTTCGCGAGGCGGTGGGGGTGCTCTCCCCTGAGGCGATTCACTCCATCATTCAAAACTACGTCTTCACCAATCCACTGCCTCCCCTTCGGGTGGTGGCGAAGCAGTTCACCGACGCTGCTGACGTGTGCTCCGAGGCCTACCTCGCCCGATTCCTCTCCCCCATGGACCTGGAGGCGCTCCGGGGGGCGTGGGTGGCGCTGAACCCCAAGCTGGTCGGCACCCTTTCTGGGGAACAGCTGGAGCACTTTTACTACTGGTCCCACGACAAGTATCCCCCCACCCGAGTCCAGTTCCAGGAGTGGAAAAAGAAACTGTCACTGGTCAATAAAGTTTCATCGGTGGGCTGGAGTGAGTTTTGCTACGTGTACGCCAAGAAAAAGTTGCTCAAGGATGCGATTGCGTATGTGAAGGCCAGGGGGCTACCCCTCCCCTCTGGGGTGGTGGTGAAGAGTGCGGTGGTGCATCAATACGGCTACGACGCCGTCTCCGAGTGCTTCCTACCCTCCGAGAGTGAGATTCCTAAAGTACGTGTTCTCAAGTTTGTGATTGAAAAGGGTCTCGATGATGGGAATGGGGTTCCGAAATTATAAAGTGAAATTTGTAGGTGGAGATGTATCCTTTACTCATCCATTCGTTTTTTTGTGTACATTGCCAGATTTTTTTTCCCTTTTCGTTTACTTGTTTTTCCCCCTTTTCATATTTACATTCAATTGTTAAGGTGGGCAGCTCTGCCATTCTTTTTTTTTTTCCCCCTCATATTTTTTCGGTTTTCTGCTGAAAGAAAAGTGTTTTAGTAGTAGCAGTCTGAATTGCATGTTAGGAGGACCGTTTCAAAACGAAGAGCAACGAGAGTTGTTTCTCTCTCACATTGACCAAATATTTTTGGCGATCCGAGGAGACGCAAAGTTTAGTGCCGCGTCGAGTTCGTTTGTCTCCACCCCGCTAAGGAGCATTGAGAGTCTCTTGGTCGACATTAGGGCCAAAACGGTAGATTATGGAATGACTTGTGAAGATACCACGAATCCCAATAGCAGTAGAATGGACGACTATGACTTTAGTCGCACCCCCACCGGCGATAATGCCATGCCCTCTCAACTAACCGAAGGTTCTATTTTGAAAGTATTTCATTCGATCTGCTGCAGCTCCGAGACGAGCGAAACCGTGACGAATATCGCTCTTGCCACTTTGACCGCCCTCGTCGAGTGCCCTACTCCCATTTTCACCCGTGAGGGATTGGAGCAGGTGATTAACATTGCCTTCAACACCGTTAGTGAGGTCACGGACGCGAAGAGTCATGAAGTTCTGCTGCACCGCATTAACACGTTACTCACTGCCTGCATTATGAACCCCAACGCGACAGAGCTCGGCGAAACCATCTACCTCACCGTATTAAAGCGGATTCTTTTGATTTATGTAGGCGGCAATTTGAGCGCCTCGCCGCTGCTCCGAAAAACCGCGGAGAACACCACCGATAGCCTTGTTCGTGTCTTTTTTAACCGCCAGATACAGTCCGGTGTCTACGGCGGTGCCTCTCTAATGGAGTTAATCAGCGACATGATTAGTGGAGAGGTGATTGATTTCACAGTGACGGGGGAAATCGTCCGGAAGCAAGACCAGGCCGTTGTGGAGCAGCTTCAGAAGGCCTCCGCCAATGCAGAGGAGATGTTTAGTGAGGTACCGGCGATACAGCTGGCGGGACTGTCGCTGGCGCAGAGTGCCCTTAAGGTCTTGATGAAGCGCGAGATTCTGGACGACCCTAGAGCCCTACCGGTTTTGATTCCCTCCATCCAGAACCGACTGTCGAGGTCGTTGCTGATCGCGGGGGTTCGCTGTGATCATGTCGTAGTCCTCTCCCAGGTGCTTTCCCTGACAAAGCGGTTCATCCTTGCCGATCTGCCCTGGTTCGCCCCGCAAATCTATAACTTTATCTCCGTCCTGCACTTGAAGCCGCTGTCAACCATGCAAATTGAGCTGGCACAACCCCCCGCCTCTCCGTCTGGGCCGCTGTCCGCCACTAGGGCCAAGATTACCAAGTTAGTTCACCGTAGGGAAATCTTACTCAAGAGTTTATGTGGGTATATTAGTAATGTGGAATTTGTGCTGTACTGTTTCACCTCCTTTGATCTTTCCTGGCGCTTTGAGTCAGTCCTCCCTCGCGTGTTTGATCTGTTGAAATCGATCCTGACAGACGAAGTAGCGGTGGGCGAGGATGGCCTTACAGATTTGAAAATAGTCGTCATCTCTTCGCTCTCCAGTTTCTTACAACACATGAGAACCATTCAGGTGGGGGAGTTCTATGCGCCCTTGCAGCCCATCTTCAATGATGCTACTAAACGGGTGATGCAGCAAAAAATTCTTCTCCAAACCTTTTCCGAGTACTTTAACGATTCCCCTCTCAAGAAGGGCGTCGCCTTTTTGCTGCAGAACGCCGTCCGTATCCCAGCGGGGTCGTGCATACCAGAGGCAGTGAAAGAGCACCGGACGTGGTTTATTCTAGAAGAACCCGCCTCTGGGAGAGAGATTGGGGCCTGTCTTTTCCGTTTGAGCAGAGTGCTGGACAAGCGGGCCCTCGGGAATCACATTGGCGATCTAGGAAAGGAGGACACGGTGGTAAAGGAGGGGGAGAATGCCGCGGGGGTGCTGGGAACAGTTTCCTTTTATAACGAACAGCTTTTGGGCTTTATTGAGCAATTCGACTTTACCGGCAAGTCCCTCCTCGATTCCACCCGCGAGATGGTGTACAGCTTGTGCCTCCCCGGCGAGGCGCAGAAGATCGACCGCGTGATGGAAACTTTTGCCAAACAGTGGTACCAGCAGAACGAAAACGCCGGTCCAGAGATCAACCCCTTCCACGGCGACAGCGGCGCCTTCATCTTGTCCTTTGCCATGATCATGCTCAACACCGATCAGCACTCCCCCAACGTCAAGAATCGCATGACGTTCCCCGAGTTCATCAGCATGAACCGAGGCATCGACGATGGAAAGTCGGTACCAGAAGAGTACCTCTCTCGTGTCTACGAGGATATTAAGAGTCATGAAATCATCATGGCAGAAATGATTTCAAAGGGGTTTGATAACAATATCTCATGGGGGTTGGAAATGTGCCCCTGCACCCGCAACCAATACGACTCGGTCATGTCCTTTTTGGACATCCCTCCCCGAACGGCGGCGGTATCGTCCTCTCCTCATGCGCTGGCCAAGCACATTGTTTTGGAGAAGGTATCCGGTCCCATCTTGGCCATCTTTCAGGAGACCCTCCGCTCCGTCTACCCCTCCCTGGCGGAGTCGGAGGCCGTCGGGGACGCCTACACCGCGCTGGAAGTGGCCTCTGGTCGGAGCAAGACGCTTCCCATTCTCTTCCGATCCTCTCTGCATGGCATGTCCGTCTTTATGAGTGTGGCGGCCTCCAACCGGGACGGTATACTGGCCGATGAGGTGTTGGACACCCTGTTGCAGCTCATTCCCGCCAGTGACTTTGCCTTTGCGATGCAGCGGAAAGCGTCTCTGCCGTTTGTCGTGAAAGAGATTCTGCTGCTCATCCCGTTGGCGGTAAAGGCGGGGGCGGTGACGGCGTGGGGTAGCATTGCCAAGCTCCTCTTGACTCTCTTCTCTAATGGATTTTTTGTCTCGGAGAAGTACAGCAGGTTGGACGTAGTGACGGTTTCTCTTCACGGGGTGGAATTAAGTATCCCAGGCACGTTCTTAGCGGGACCGGCCTTTCGAATGGCGGCTGGCAGTCATTCGGAAACGGAGGCGAAGCGCACGGGATGGCTCTCTGCTCTCTTTTCCGGTAACAAGGATAGTCCAGATACGAAGCAAAGACTGGAGCGAGACCGAGAGGAGGTGGAGGCTCGACTGAGTGTGCTGCCGGACATGGTGGGGTTTTTGAACCTCGTGCTGTTTCTGGAGGGCCCTCCCCTCACCTCCTGCGTCCGCACTTGGTGCGATACGCTAGCCACGGTGAACAGCGTCCCTTTGCTGGAGAACGCCTCTTTCTTTGTTCTGTTCCTTTGCAACTGGTTCCGAAACGCCCTGGTGTTGGGCGTTCCCCCTTCAATCGTTAGTGAATTCGGACCGCTGTGCGAGGAGCACTTGATTCCCTTCCTGGAAACGGTGCTGGATGCTTGCTTTACAGTGTTGGAAACCAGCGGGACGGGGGGAAGCACCGCCAGTGGTAATCTTCCTCCGAGAGAGAACGATCAAAAAGCCGTGAAAGTGCTGACGGTTCGAATTGAAGAGGCCATCCTATTCCTTGTGTCGGCGTTATTGCAGGATGACGCGTTGCGCCCGACGGCGGTGCGGTGGATTGCGTTGCTGTGGCGGGCGCCTCCCCGCACGTTTGGTGGTTTGGTGGGGGAATCGTTGGTGGACTTTCTTTACCAATGGGCGCAACAGTGTACCGACTTTCGCACCCTTCTCTCCCTCACCCTCCAAACCTGCAAGGCGGTCACCGCGTATAGCGACCGGGCGAGCATTGCCAAGTTGAGCGGGATCTTGAATTTCTTGACATCAAGGAAGTACTACGACATTCTTTCCGAGACGGAGAGTATTAACAGTGCGGCGCACAAGCTTTATACGAGCTGGTCCGAGGGTGACCCTGTGAGTGAGGATCTCGTCGCCCCCTTTGACGGGAGCCCTATTGATGTCCTCCGCCACTGCTGTCAGAATGTGAATGGGTTTGAGCGCCAAGACACCGCCACGACTGGCGTTGAGGACACCTCCTACACCTTGTGGCGCGCCTCCCTCCAGTCCCTCTGTACGATGCTACTGTGCGCCAAACCAGAGAGCATGAACAGTGCCTTTGCCGCGGTGCAAAACACCATCTTGGACTTTCGCCTCGATCTCTCCCCCGAGCGTCAGCTAGACCTCTACGCCAGGGCCCTCCTTCCCCTTCTGGAGAACATCCGACGACCGCTTCCCAACTCCAAGGACACCCCTATGCCGGTGGAGATGCGCTGTCGGGTGGCGGGACTGGCCCCTAAAGTCGCCCTCTCCTCCATGAAGCCCGCCCATCTCGCCGACCACGCCTACCACGAGCTGTGGCGGCGACTGTTGGGCACCCTTTACGCGGTCTACACCTCTTATACGATGCACCACGCCGCCTCCCACGGCGAGGACGCCACTTCTGTCCCGGAGGCGATTGAGGAAACCGTAAAAAATATTGTGCTGGTCATCCAGTCGAACCTGGCCGACGCCACCGACCCCGACTCCATTCAATTCAAGAATCTAATTTCACAGGCGGTGACGCCATTCCCATTTTCTGGCCAACTGGCCACCGCCCCTCCGGCGGACACCCCAGCGCCCCCTGCACAATTGTAAAAATAAAAACAACAACAACAACAACGATAAGTTAACTGTGTAAAAGTAAAAGGTAATTTTTTTGTATCTCTTGGTTAACGAATGCAAACAGTATGGACTGAAAAGCATAATACTGTATTTTCCCCATGATTAGTTCCCCTTTCCCTCTTCTTTCTTTTTCCCTTTTCCTTTTTGAGAAACTAGCCTAAACAGCATTCGTTCAAAAGCAACAACAATAACGTATTTCCAGTGATAGCCGCCAGTATTTTAGCGGTTCCAAACACTTCACAAGAAAACATAAATATTTTTTTTTCAAAAGTTAATATTTCATTAAATTTATAATAGCAATAATAATAATGTCATTCAGTCGATTGGAAAAGTCACCGGCCGTCGCCAACTCCTCGTACGCCACCCCTGGGGAGTCCTACTACGTGCTAGCGTCTAGCTCCTCCCTACGGAAGCACTTGTCGGATAGCTATTGGTCCGAGGTGATGGATCAGGTCTGCAGCGGCAAACTAAAGGGCGTGGCGGTGCGCTACACGGGGGAGCGACTGGTGTTTATGCAGTTCCGCCCCGCCACCCTCTCCCCCGCCGGCTACCGCTACCCTTTATTTATGTCGATCCCTTTCGAGTTTCTGGTCCCCGCCACCGCCCAGGCGGCGATGAGTATCAACCTCAGCAACGCCAGTCTGCAGGGTAGTTTTGGCAGCAACGCGGGTAGTTACGAAAGCGACTCTAGCAAAGGACAGTCCTCCGCCAAACGGGAGAAGGAAAAAGAAAAGGAGAAGGAGAAGGACCTGCCGCGACTGTGCACTGTGTGCGGTCGCTATAATATTCCGGCGATGATATGCCGCCCGCATGGGTGGAAGTGTAGAGAATGCAAAGGGAAGAAGTCAGACCCTTTTCTTCGCCAGGAGGCCGTGAAACTGAAAGCCGTCCTGGCCAAAAGTGTACCCTAAAATATATATATCAACGAAACGATTTTTCTGAAGACACCGGTACTCTGTAATAAACAACAAAGCTAAAAGCATAATTTTCTATTTTGATTTTCCCTTTTTCTTTCGTTTTGATTAAATGACTCGATCTCACAAAATAATAATAATAATAATCATTCTCTTCCCCCTTTCCCTTTTCTTTTCTCATTTAGGAGTTAGATTATTATTATTTTCTTTTGTCCTCAGTTCTTTATTGTTATTTTATAAAAAAATTAACAATAACATATAGTATATTATTTTTCTTTTCGTTTTGTAAAACACACCCCTTTCACAGACTTTATATGGCTAGCACATTTGACCATTCCAAAGTGTCTTCTTCCGCCTCTTCGTCGTTTATTTCTGGTCAGGACAGCCCTGAGAAGACCACCGGGAATATGCGCACCAACTCGCCCGGATATACCCTTAACAATGTCAACCCCAACGCCAATTACAAGAAGACCAACAAACACGTAGATCCCGGTCAGTTCTACAGCTCTAGCGGTAACAGTGGATCGGACTGGATTGAGGAGGTGCTGCAGAATTTGCGCTGCGAGAACTGTCGTAATCTAGTCGAGGACCCCGTGACGCAGGTCGCCTTCAGTGACACCACGCTGGTGTGCCGTAAATGCACCAAGGGGAAGAAATCGGATGTTATAGAGCTGCCCATTGGGGTGGTCGCCGCGATCCGTCAGGTATTGGAGAGGGGCGGCGTCAGCGCGGACGGTCGACTGGCCAAGGAGGACATCTCTAGAATGGAGGATGGTGCCACCGGTCAGGGACGGCGCTTGGCGGGGGTGGCCCGTCACGCCGGACGGACGCCCATCGACGGCTCTGTCGCCAGTCCCGCCGCCCGTGACTTTGACGAGGACACCACCTCCGTCGTGATGGCGGAGCGGAACGAGCGCAATGAGATCGTCAACCAAGAAATGGACGCCTACGACCGAATCTACAAGAGCTTTCGAAGCAAGAAGGTGCCCACCAAGAAGGGTGGCCCCAGTAGTCGGGACGCCAAGATAGAGGCCGATAAACAGTACGAGAAGGGCAATTACACCGCGGCGCTAGAACTGTACACTAAGGCGATCAACCTGCAAGCGGTAGACAAGGTCTCTAACTCTAAATTTCTCTATGGCAACCGAAGCGCCGCCTACTTTATGGCCGGTCGATTCAAGGAGTGCACGGAGGACTGTCTGGTGGTGTTCCAGATGGAGCCCACCAACTACAAGCTCCTCCTCCGTGCTGCTCTCGCCGCGGTGTCGATGGGTGACTTAGCAAAAGCGATCTCTATTTTGGAGATTGTCCCCGCGAAGGAGCGGGAGTCCTATCCTAAGCTGGAGGAGACCTACAACGAGTACACGGCAGCGCTAGATCTCTACCGGAAGGGCGAAAGCGCCTTCGGGACGCCGGAGGGGGATGATATGTACCGCATGTTGGTCTCTCAATTCCCCGCCATTGCCCCCTTCCGCGAGCGATTCGCCGAGTCCCTGCTTCGCCGGAAACAATACCTACGAGCGGTGGAGACGTTGGAGGTACTGCCGCAGAAGGCACGCACGCCAAAAGTGTACTACCTGCTGGCGAGGAGCTTGTACCTCTCCGGCTTCGAGTACTTTGATAGAGCCAAGAAATATTTGGCGGAGGCGTCCGAGTACGACGATGACTGCCGCAAGTTGTTGAATGAAGTCAACAAGATAGACGACTTCAAACAAAGGGGCAACACCAATTTCTCCTCCAAAAAGTTTAGAGAGGCGGTCGAGCAGTACACCCAAGCCATCAACCTCGCCTCCGACAATGAGGCCATTCTGCGTATTCTCTACTGCAATCGTGCCGCGGCGTACAAGGAGATTGGCAACTTCCGCGAGGGAGTAGAGGACTGCACCAAGGCAATTGAAATCGCCCCCGACTTCTTCAAGGCCTACGCCCGCCGTGCCCGCTGTCACATCAATCTGGGTGACAACTTTGCCGCCGTGAGGGACTTTAAAAAGGCGTTGAGTCTGGAGCGAAATGACCGGGAATTAGAAAAGGAGCTCCGTCACGCCGAGAGCGCCCTCGCGAAGGAGGCGGAGAAGGAAAAGGACTACTACTATCAGCTGGGCCTCACCAAGACCTGCACGGAGCGCGATATCAAGCTCAAGTACCGCGAGCTCTCCCTCCGCTGGCACCCCGACAAGTGCGTTAACCTCGACGACACCGAGAAGGAGAGGGCGGAGCACAAGTTCAAAATTATTAGTGAGGCCTACGCCACCCTCAGCGACGCCACCAAGAGGCGGGAGTACGACTGGAAGCAAGACCGGGATCGCCTCAGCCGTCCGGCAGGGTTTGGCTTCTCTGGCGGTTTCGGCGCTGCCGCTCCTGGGGACAACTACAGAGGAGGAAACCGATACCGCGCGAAAGCTGGCGCGAGCAACTGGTAGTACCGATACAGTAATGGGGTGATAGTAATGATAATAATAATAATAATAATAAGGAAAATACCCCCTTCCAGGTCGATCTCTTCAGAACTCAGTCCTTCATCTCCGTTCACAACAGACCTTTATAGCTGAAACCAAAGTAAAAAAACGAAAAGAATTAATATAAAGGTGTT
>AUXL01000077.1:0-22022 GCA_000482185.1 Angomonas desouzai | reverse complement strand
TTAATCTTTATTTTTTTTTTTGAAATTTTTTTTTTTTTTCGTAACTTGTTTTCTCTTTACTCTTATTTTCTCCCTTTTCTTTCATACCGTCAACGTCTTTTTCAGTGTTATTATTTATTTTTGTATTTTCACCGGATTTCTTGTGGCCCTGATCACACACACAAACAAAAAAAAAAAAAAAAAAAAAAAATAAATAAGTATAATAATTCCAACACCTCGAGCTTTTCCTACCCGCGGTATTCTGCTTCTCAAGATAAATACATATACCCGTGCTATGGAAAATTTACTATATAATCTAGGGGTATCCCTCGAACAGTTTAAGGGTGATGATGGGCTGCACCATTTACTGCAGAAAACTAAACTGTCCCTTCTTTCCCTCGTGGGGGAATTTGAAAGTACAAAGGACGCGGTGTTTGAACACAGGAATATTTCAGTTGAGAAAACTAGAAAATGTATACTAGACCTTAATCACGAATTTTCGGAGCTGAACTCCACAGTAAACAAAATGTCGAATCACCTTAGTAAAATCTTTGTCATTATGGGAAAGTTTCACAGTTACTGTGACCATGAAATATCCGCCCGCACCGAAGCCGAGACTATAAGCTCGTCGCGCACTTTTAGTTCTATTTTTCGTGAGATTTCCACTTTGAACGAATCTGTAAAAAGTTGTGCGATTGAATTTAGCGCCACTAATGATACTGCAAGAACGTTAAACAGCTCTTCTATTCAGCACATTGAAGCTGCGCACGCAGATGCAAAACGCAGGGTTAACACACGGCAGACTGAGCTGGACACCCTGCGCAGAAAAGTTCAAGTGAAAGAGGCGGAATTTAATAGAACATGCAACCCCGCGGTTCGCGCTGAACTTGACGCTGCTGTAGAAAGGATGCAATTAATCGGGAATACCTATCTAGAAGATCTGAGGGGAGCAATGAGCTCTACTCAATTTGCCCTGGAACAGACGGCGATGACCGGCTGGTCTTCTTGTAACATTGTGTTCCAACAGCTCTCTTTGTTTTTTAGGGATACATCGGGCTTCACCGGAAGACTGGCTGATGCCTACAACAAAGCGAAAAATGAACAGAGTATTTCAAAGATAATCACTAGCGAAAAACGCGGGGCTTTGGCCCAAAATCTAAATTCTGCACTTGAAGAGGAAAGGCAACACCGGCCTCCTGGGGAATTAGAAGATTTGTTTACCTTTAACGGTGGACATTCGGCCACTTTTGAACCGATGGCTGCGCAGTCGGTTCCGCCTCCGGAAATGCCCGGAAGAGTTGAGCGCCAGGAACATGTCGGTGAAAAGCCAAAAAATATTAACTTGGATGATTTGTTTAGTTGATAAGCTTCAACTCCGTTTCTTTCTTTCTTTTTTTTTTTTTTTGTAATTTTTCTTTTTTTTTTTTTTTTCTTTTTGGGTAAGTTTGTAGTAAGTCCTATTGTAAATTTAGTATTTAACCTATTTTTTTTTTTCCCCTACCTTTTTTTTTTTTTTTTCGCTTTGAATCACCTCTTTTAGCCATAAAGGTTAAGTGGTTGTCCATGTTAAAAGTGTGGATTCGGGAACCTCATTTATCTGATGACGAGGCGATAAAGCTGGTGCTGCCTGGTGACTCTGATGTTTCTGATGTGCTGTTAAAAGCCCCAGAATTGCTTCGAGTACACGATTTGAAACCGTCTGAGCTGTTGGCAATCTACGGCAGCCAGATTTTGTCCAATAGAGCAGCCCTCAAGACTGTTTTCGGCGGTGAAAGTGTAGGGACCATTGTTGTGCGTCCCAAAAACAGAGAGTCCTCCCCGAGTGTTTCACCCATCCATTCTGAGTCGCCGCCTCGAGTTCAAGGTAAGCCACCACAAAGGAGTGGTTCTATCGGGGGCCATAGTGCGGCTAACCACTTAACGAGCAGTTCGCGAGAAGTTTCCTCGAGCAGAAGTGCTGCCCAAGAAATTAGACAGAGTAACCCCGCTTCACAACCTTCACCTCGCACGGAAAGCCTAACGGCACGCGCTCGTTCGCCGTATTTTCGTCAGGCTTCCGATTTTTCACAAAACAGCGCTCGTCGTACCTCCGGGAGCAGGGTAGGAAGCGTTTCTGACAGCACACGTCGGAACTCTGCGATCCGAAGTCCCAGCGTTGACGGTGGAATGCGACCCAACACTGGAGTCTCGGCCAAGGGAAAACGTTTGTCGCTAAATGCAGAAAACCCGCACAAGCTCAGCTGTTGTAGGGCGTTCAAACAACAGTGGGGAAACCCGCTGTGCGCCACATGCGGGAAGAGCAAGCAATTGCATAGAGTCAAATAGCTTCCGTATTGCTTTTTTTTTTTTTTCTTCTAAAAAAATAAAATAAAATGATTTATTACTGTTGTAGTCACTGACTATTGTTGTTTGTGGTTTTTTTTTTTTTTTTTTCTTTTAATTGTCCCTTTCCCATTTCTACTTCAATTATTGCAAGAAAAATAACTGTGACTCTATAAGTAAGTAAAAAGCCGTTATATTTATATCTGAGATCTCTTAATAACAATAATAACAATAAAAAAACATGAAAAAAAGACCCGGTCTTGGTTTAGCGCTCGATGCGTCCACCGTAGAAGGGTACAAGAACGATATCCAGTCCTACCAAATAAAAAACAATAATTCGCTGCAGTTAAGGGCATTCCTTCTCAATGAGAGTGGAATGTTCACCAAGGATGGGCGAAAACTCCCTGGTACGGTAACCAAAGACCAGATTGAGTTCAAGGACAAGAAAAGCGTTGGCCGCGGCGCCAGTGGTGATGTTTCTTTTGCCCGATTGAAGGACGGTACCCCGGTGGCCCTTAAATGCATCCCTATTTCGTCAAAGACCCACCGCGATGAAGTGGACCGAGAACTGCAATTTTTCAGCTCAAAGAATGACTCCCCGTTTGTGATGAAGAACTACGGCGCTTTCTGGGACTCTGAGCAAGGTTGCATTGTAATTCCCATGGAATGGATGTCCTACACAGTGAAAGACCTCAGCTTCTTTGGCGACGGACTCGACGAAACCATTTTAAGAGATGTATATTTTCAGGTGGTTTCTGGTTTGATGTATTTACACGACACAAAACGTGTCATCCACAGAGATCTAAAACCCAGCAACTTGCTCATCAATGAACAGGGCTTTGTAAAAATTGCCGACTTTGGCGTTTCTAAACTGGTTCAGACACTGGACGTCTCATCGACCTACGTCGGGACGATGTACTTTATGGCCCCGGAGAGGTTGGAACAGGGGGCGTATAGCTTCAGCAGTGATATTTGGTCCCTCGGTTTGACCATGGTGGCCACCGTGACGGGGAGGAATCCGTGGGCCCCCCCGGAGGAGATGAACCTCTTCCAACTGCTGGGCAAAATTTCGGGGGAGACTACCCCCAGTTTGCCCACCACCGGCAACTACTCCGCCGAGGCCAGGGACTTCATCAAGCGGTGCTTGGTCCGCGACCCGGAGGAGAGGCCGACTTGCGCGGAGCTGCTGGCCCACCCGTTCTTCAAAGGGGTGACGATGGAAAGTGCCGTGGCCAACGTCCGTCAGGCGATTGAATTTATGACCCGCATGATCAACCTCGGGGCTAAAAAGGACCGAGAGGTACAGCGGTCGCAGGACGAGATTGCAAAAGATTTACAAAGCAAATTGGATAATATGGTTAAATAAGAAATGTATATAAATGCACCTATCCGTTGTATCTTTGCTGGGTTAAACACACTATGTAACACCACCAAAGGTTAATTGGAAGTCAAAAAAAAAAAAAAAAAATCAGCGCTGTGCCACTGAATTAGTCTTCATTTTGATACCGGTCGCTGCCCGTTTTTCATTCTTCCTTTTCTTAACTTGTTTTCACCCCGCTTTCAATTTCGTTGAAAAAGGTAAATCGCTAGCTTTTTAAAAGAAAAAAAGAAAGGAAAAAAAAATAATAATAATAAATGTTTCGCCTATCCACGGTATTCTTGTGTTCCTCCGGACCTTTGATCAAGGTCACCAGAGAAGGCGCCGTTGCCATTCTGACTATCAACAGACCGAAACAATTAAACGCGCTGAACAAGGATGTTGTTCCTGAACTCATCGCTCAGCTCAGAAAACACGACAGCGATCCCGAGTGTTCCGTCATGATTGTGACCGGCGAGGGAAAGGCCTTTGTGGCCGGTGCGGACATCAAGATGATGCAAAACGCGACTTTCACAGACTACGTGAAGCAGGACCCTTTCTTCCCTATTGACACCATCTCGCAGATCAGCAAACCGATCATTGCCGCGGTCAACGGTTTCGCTCTGGGAGGTGGCTGTGAGTTGGCCATGGCGTGCGATATTATCGTGGCTAGCGAAAAGGCCAAATTTGGACAGCCGGAGATTAACATTGGAACTATGCCGGGTATCGGCGGCACCCAGCGTCTGCCGCGCGCGATCGGCAAGGCCAAGGCGATGGAGTGGGCCCTCACCGGCTGGCACTATACGGCGGAGGAGGCGGACCGCGCCGGCCTCGTGTCCCGTGTTGTGAAGCACGAGGAGCTGATGCCGACGGCTCTGAAGATCGCGGAGGCCATCAGCAAGAACAGCCAGATCACAACCAAGCTGGTGAAGAAGTCTGTGAACGCGTCCCAGGAGACCACGCTGGCGATGGGCCTGCAGTACGAGAAGGATCTGTTCAACTCGACCTTTGCGACGAAGGATCGCAAGGAGGGGATGACGGCGTTCGTGGAAAAGCGCGCCCCTGTATTCACAAATGAATAAAGCAAAACGAAATTATGGGCTCTGTCGTCCTCTTCCATGCCTGTTTCATGGATGGAGGAGTAGTCGTGGCTCCCATTTTATCCTTACTGTTCTTCATAATTCTTTTATTATTATGAATACTGTTTTTTTTTTTTTTGTTCCTTTGCCAGCGTATGTCTTTATTGGTGTCTGCACATGTTTTCTCTGTTATTATCGAAGGATCAAGCTATCTCTCTTTGCATTTATCAATTCCCCTTCCCCCCCCCCTTCTATCAAACACCGCGTTGCGTAGGTATACATCCTCACTTGTTTGCACCATGTTTCGCCTTTCTTTGATTTTCCGCAGTGGTGAGCCCGTGGTGAACGTCTTACTAAAGGGCAGCATCGCGACGCTGACGGTCAACCGCCCAAAGCAGTTAAACGCCCTCAACAAGGAAGTGTGCGACACCCTCATGAGGGAACTGCAGAAGTGCGACCAAAATCCCGAGGTCTCCGTGGTAATTGTGACCGGCGCGGAACGAGCCTTTGTGGCGGGCGCAGACATCAAGGCCATGCTGGACTACGAATCCTTCGCGGATGCGTTGACAAAAGACGAAGTGGACGCCTTGAGGAAGGATCTTCATAACGTCAGCAAGCCGATCATTGCCGCGGTCAACGGTTTCGCTCTGGGAGGTGGCTGTGAGTTGGCCATGGCGTGCGATATTATCGTGGCTAGCGAAAAGGCCAAATTTGGACAGCCGGAGATTAAACTTGGAATTTTACCCGGCCTGGGTGGTACGCAGCGTCTGCCGCGCGCGATTGGCAAGGCCAAGGCGATGGAGTGGGCCCTCACCGGCTGGCACTATACGGCGGAGGAGGCGGACCGCGCCGGCCTCGTGTCCCGTGTTGTGAAGCACGAGGAGCTGATGCCGACGGCCCTGAAGATCGCGGAGGCCATCAGCAAGAACAGCCAGATCACGACCAAGTTGGTGAAGAAGTCTGTGAACGCGTCTCAGGAGACCACGCTGGCGATGGGCCTGCAGTACGAGAAGGATCTGTTCAACTCGACCTTTGCGACGAAGGATCGCAAGGAGGGGATGACGGCGTTCGTGGAAAAGCGCGCCCCTGTTTTTACAAATGAATAATGCAAGCGATACACCAGCTGGGTTTCTTTTCCCCACTTTGTGTAATTCTTTGGTTGTTTTTTGGTGTGTATTTGTGTTATCGTTATGATTGTTGATCCCCCTACACCGTACCAAGTCCTTACAGTACTCTCTCTTTCTCCCACTTCTCTTTTCACTCATTCTGTTTTAGTTATCTTAATAGTATACCGTGCCGTTTTATTGTCCTTGAGTTTTTGTATCCATGTTCCGTTTAACCTTTGTTTTTCGTAAGGCGGCGGAGCCAGTGGTGAAAACCTCCACACAGGGCGCCGTTGGCATCATCACGGTAAACCGACCGGACCAGCTCAACGCACTGAACCCCGAGGTTCGCTCTGGTATTATTCAGAGCATGATGCAATTTGACGCTAATCCCGCCATTAGTGCCATTATTATTACCGGGGAGGGAAGAGCTTTTGTGGCCGGTGCGGATATTAAATTCATGCAGAACAAAACGTTTTCTGAAACGGTGAAGGCACCCAGAACTGCCGACCTGGCAGACATCCCGTCCATTTCCAAGCCGATCATTGCCGCGGTCAACGGTTTCGCCCTAGGAGGTGGCTGTGAAATCGCCATGTCTTGTGATATTATTGTGGCTAGCGAAAAGGCCAAATTTGGACAGCCGGAGATTAAAATCGGTACAGTTCCCGGCCTGGGTGGTACGCAGCGTCTGCCGCGCGCGATCGGCAAGGCCAAGGCGATGGAGTGGGCCCTCACCGGCTGGCAGTACACGGCGGAGGAGGCGGAACGCGCCGGCCTCGTGTCCCGCGTTGTGAAGCACGAGGAGCTGATGCCGACGGCCCTGAAGATCGCGGAGGCCATCAGCAAGAACAGCCAGATCACGACCAAGTTGGTGAAGAAGTCTGTGAACGCGTCCCAGGAGACCACGCTGGCGATGGGCCTGCAGTACGAGAAGGATCTGTTCAACTCGACCTTTGCGACGAAGGATCGCAAGGAGGGGATGACGGCGTTCGTGGAAAAGCGCGCCCCTGTTTTTACAAATGAATAATGCAAGCGACAGTCTTCTTCTTCTCTTTCTTCTTTTTGTTTAATTTTATCGATATTTAGCGCTTTTGTTTTTTCTCCTTTTGCTTTATTCTTTATCTTCGTTTCCGTTTTTCTTTACTTACGCTAAAAAAAAAAAAAAAACAAATGGTTCGACTTTGCTTGAACGGTGGACCTGAGATTTCTCTTTGTTTCATCTTCTTCCTTTCTTCCAGCAGCCGTGAAGAAATGGACAGTCAGATATGTTTTTCAATTTTTTCTCTTTCTCCTTCCTTTTCCCCCTTTATTCAAAAAGAATTTTAGCGCACTTCACTCCATTCATTTATACCAATGAGCTTCACCATTTCTTCTGAGGCTTGTCCACACAGCTTTGATGACGCTTGCGTCGTGGAGCCCAAACATTTTCATACCGTTCACAAGGAAGAGTGTGCGTACTGCTGTAAAACTTGGCGGCATGACACGGGGATATTCGTCTGCATGAGCTGCTTCACTGGCGTATGCGGGGAACATCTCCAAAAACACGTTAGCGTTCACGGCTCCCATGTGATGTTTACTTGTGTGAAGGAACTGCCGGAGGAAAAGACAGAAAAGGTTACGGACGTTAACCTCTTGGGCGTCACCTCCCCCAAAAAGTACGAATACTTTGTGTGTTGTGTCGGTTGCAAACTTCGGTTTCAGTCCACTCCCCCCAACGCCAAGAACAGTTTCGATGGCATCGTCAACGCGGCTGTCGCGGGGGCCAAGGACGACGGGAGCGGCGCGGACTACGTGAAGCCGCAGTGCCCCCATCTGGTGTGTCTGGCGCAGCAGAAGTCTCCTTTCCCCGCCGGCCAGGTGCCCACCTCAGACATGAAGTGCTCCAGCCCCGGCTGCGAGTGCAACACGAACAACTGGATGTGTCTGACATGCGGGTCTATTGGGTGCCCACGGAAGGAGGCGGGCGGCAACATGCACGCACTGGAGCACTATACCCTCACCGGCCATCCCGCGTCCGTCAAGCTGGGAACCATTACACCCGCTGGCGCCGACTTTTACTGTTACAAGTGTGATGATGATGTGTCAGATGTGTACTTTGCGGCTCACATGGCGCACTTTGGGATTGATATTAACACCGCCAAGAAGACGGCGAAGACGATGGGGGAGATGATGTATGATTATTCCTCCAAGTTTGACTTTGATAAAATTACAGAGGCAGGGGAGACGCTAGAGCCGGTGTATGGCCCGGGGAAAACGGGCATTTACAACATTGGAAACACCTGCTACATCGCTTCCGTACTGCAGTGCTTGTTCAAAAACACCAAATTTCAACAAGCCTTTTTCAGTGAAGGGCAGTCCAAGCACCAACAACAGTGCAAGTCAGACCCCTTGAACTGTCGTGCCTGCCAGCTGGAGAGAATCGCGTCTGGATTACTGTCGGGGAACTTCAGCAAACCTCCGCCCACCTCCGAGGCTCTCAACGGGATCGGGATTCGCTACTTTAAAAATGTGTTTGCACAGCGTCACCCCGAGTTCTCTACCGGCTCCCAGCAGGACGCCTCAGAGTACTTTCTGTACCTCCTAGAAGAGATGAGCCGACACGTAAAGCCCTTCAACGCCGACCCCTCCCCATTCCGCAACTTTGAATGTTGCTCGAGCACCGGACGCAGTGCAGCAAATGTAAAAAGGTCAAGTACACCAAAGAGAAGGAGCACCTGGTCTCCCTCCCCGTCCCCATGGACCCTCTCCGTGTCCCGCCGGTGGACGAGAGCAAATCCGCGGAGGAGCAGAGGCCTCGCTTTACCCTGGAGGACTGTCTCCGTTCCCTCTGCGCGGACAACGCCGTCGAGTGCCGTTGCGCCGCCTGCGGGGAGCCCGCGGTGTACACCCAGTCCACCAGGATTGCCAGCTTCCCCGACACACTGGTGCTCTCCATCCGCAGAGCCTACTTTGACCCGAGGGACCTCAACACCAAAAAAATGGATGTGTACGTGGACGTGCCGGAGGCGGTTGACCTGGCGGCCTACCGTGCCACCGGCCTGCGCGAGGGGGAGGTGGAGATGAAGGAGGCGCCGTCCCCCCAGACGAAGGGGAAGCCCTCCGACGCGGCCGTGGACGAGGTCGCGCTGGTCACGGTGGTGAGCATGGGGGTGGAGATGGAGGTCGCCAAGTACGCGCTCCTCCAGACGGATATGAATGTGGAGCGGGCGATAGACTACATCTTTAGTCACCCCAACATTCAGCAAGAGGTGGAGGGAGGGTCCGGCGCCGCCCCGGCGGAGGCACCGGTGGAGAAGGCCTTCACCGACGGCGCCCCCCGCTACGCCCTCAGCGCGATGATCAGTCACATTGGGTCTAGCGCCAAGACAGGGCACTACGTCGCCCACGTAAAGGACGATCAAAGTGGGAAGTGGGTCATTTTTAATGACGAAAAAACCGGCGTCTCCCGCAGCCCGCCTCTCTCCATGGCGTCGACCTACTTTCTGAAGCGAGTTGCTTAAACTTGGGAAATTATAGTCATACGGTACAATATTATTTTGACTGTTATCATTATTGTTATTATTATTATTTTCTTTTTCCTCAATGTCTCCCACCTTAGTGTCAAGTCTCCTTCGAAATACTTATTCCGTCTCCCACTCTATTCTATTGCATTGTTTTTCAAAGCCCTAGAAGCTAATTTTTTTTTCTCTTTTAATTATTATTATTATTTTAAATTTTATTTTTACACTTCATTTCTTTTCGTAGTTTTTTTTTTTTTCCTTTTACTATTATTTTATATTTCCTTCCTGTTTTTGCCATCCATCAAAATTCGGAAGAGTGTGAAGAAGCATTAAGAAATAACATTAGTGCCCCTTAAACACTTAAAAAGTTTGGAAACATTCAGTCTGCGTATAAACGTAGAATTTTTTTTTCATCATTATTTTTCACTTATTTATACTATTTTCGACTTTTTTTTGTGTGATCTCCTTCATCAAAATACGTTGACGTCGAAAGCGTATTAGTATCCCCAAAAGTAAAATTAACTACAAACAGAACCTAATAATTAATAAAAGTCCCCTAATGCAAAATTTTACCGTCACAGGCGGTAATAGTATTAATATTAATAATTATAACACTAACAACAATAATAATAGTAGTAATAATAACAATAACAGTGGCACCATGATGTTCAGCCCCACCTCCTCTGGTGGGATGCCGATGTTTGTGCTGGATCAGAGCGGCGGCACCCCGATGGCCTTCCCCGGCATCATTCTCAACAACGGCGGTGCTGGGGTCCCCATGCAGCCCGTGCACCAGGGGGTGAGCATGCCGGGCTACCTCAACCCTTACCTCACGACCCTCGCCCCCGGCCCCCAGTTCGTCTGCGTCGCAGACCCCCCGGAGCACCAGAGCGGCGGCGGCCCCTCCCTGACCTCCGCCAGCAGCGCCTCCCCCACCCTCTGCATGCCGCCCTCGAGCCCTTTCTTTATGGTGATGGGGCCCGACAGTCCCTTCTCCTACAGCATGGCCTCCGACGGCACCTTCAGCTACGGCATGGGGGTGTCCGCCGTGCCGCAGTACAGCGTCGCCCCCTCCTACCCCTCCCCGACCCCGCCCAAGCCGGAGCAGCGCCCCAGTGCCTCGTCTCTGGACTCCAACTTTAACGGCGTGAGGGGCTTCATTGCCCCCTCGTCGGTGGGCTCGAGAATTGTGCCAGGGGCCTCTAGTAAAATGTCCGTGCCACCGATGGCGCTTCCCCCACTCCGCTGGGGGCGTCTCCCCCAGTCTTGTAACTAGGGAAGACAGTTACGCCACCAAAAGAAAGTAGCAATAATAATGATAATAATAATGCTACTTAAAAAAAAAAAAAAAAGTGATGAGATTGACTTAGAAAGTAATGACCCAATTTGCGTTGCTCTCTCAAATTTCTTTTTTTTTTCTTTTTTTTTCCTTCCACTTATTGTAGATTTCGCTGTTTTCCCCCCGAAAGCACTTTTTTTTTTCCTTTTTAGTTTATTTGTTTGCTTTTTTTCATCTGCCGACACCACATTTGTAAACTGTTTTATTCTTCCGCAAAGAGGATAATCAGTGCCCCCTCCACCGCATTCGGCTATAACTAATGCAGCGTTTTCCCTTTAGTAAAGTTTTACTGTAAATTTTATGATAGCGATAAAGCGAATAACGATAAAAGAAGAAACAAAGGAGAAAAAGTATTTTGGTTTTGAATTCATATTCTCTTCGTAATTCTCATTTGTCTTTTTGATTGTATTTTTTTACCTTTACATATGCTATTATTTTTTACACAGATTGCGTACATATTTAAATGCATCTTTTTTCGCTCTTCCCCACATTTCTTAAATAACCCTTTTAAGTGCTATTTATTCTTTAGATAAATACGTATACATAAATATAAAATGTCCTTTCTGATTTTTGCCATTCTATACTGCGCCGTCCTCTTCGCCGTCCGCCAGCGTTACCTCCCCGTGATCGTTCTTCGGGTGTGGTTCACCGTCCATCTTGTCCTCTCCGTCATCCTGAGCTGGGCGCTGTGCGGCGTGCTCACCTTTCTTCACAAAAAGAAAGTGTTCCCCAAAGAAACGTGGCACTCCCTCTCGCGTTGCGTGTGCGCCCTCACCTTTGGCACCATCATGCCCCTCACCTGCCAGCACATCCACGTCGAGTTCATGGTGGGGTCGCTGCCGTGGAAGGAGATCACCCGCCAGCACGACCTCTGTCTGTGCCACACCTCCTTCTTTGACACCCTCCTCTACCTCTGGTACGTCCCCCTCTCCTACATCTACACGGCCAAGACCTTCGCCAAGGCCAGTCTGCGCAACCTTCCCTTGTTTGGCCAAGTCATCGTGGCCTGCGGGCAGTACCCCGTGTACTTCAACTCCGACGCCGAGAACTCCTTCTCGGTGGAGAAGGACAAGCAGGGCGAGGTGGCGGCGGAGGTGGAGCAGTTCCTGAAGGAAGGCGGCTCCCTCTCCTTCTTCCCGGAGGGGGCGCTGAATAAGACACCAGAGGTGCTCAAGGACTTTCGTCTCGGCAGCTTCAAGCAGGTCGTCGCGCACAAGCTTCCTCTCTACTACATTGTTACCTACGGCAACCATGAGGTGTGGAACGCCAAGCTAAAGGGCATCCCGGGGTACCCCGCGGACGTGTATATGTACATTGGGGAGTACAAGTACGACACCGAGAACGCGGACCCCGTGGAGGTGGCCCGTGCGCTGCGAGAGGAGATGCAGGTTCAGCTGAATAAAATGCTGGAGCTGCGGAAACAGAGGGGATACACCCCTTGGTATAAGACGGCAAAGACCGAGTAATATACCATTGATGATAACTTCAACAACAACGTTGCACTCAAATTTTTTTTAAGGTTTCCTTTCAACTTCTCTATTTTTTTTTTTTTCTATATATTTTTTTTCTCCGATGTATAAACATTATAAGGATGAAGACATTCCCGATTTCCTCTCCTCTCTCTTTTCTTGGGTTAAAACAAAAAAAAAAAAAAAAGTTAACAGTTTTTTTTTTTCTCCTTTTTAAACAAAAAAACCTCTCGAACTTTCTTTTTCTTTTACCTTTCAAGATGATACTCTGTTGTGCTGCCTACTTCGCATGGCTCTACCTCCTTCGCAGGAGAATCCCACCTGTGCTTATGATGCGTTTGTGGTTCACCTTGGTGCTCTTTATCTCGGTATCGGCGTGCCACATCTTCTGCCGCATTATGGCTGTCTTTTCGGATAAGTTGAAATTGATAGACAGTGTTAAAGCGGAGCAGTACAATCGTGTTTTTAAATCCCTTTTTTTCGTTACTTTTTTCATCCTAACATTCCTCACATTCACGAAATAGTGATGGAAGGTTCTCAGGATTACAGTATTTTGTCCCCCGGGTCGGCCGTGTGCATGTGCCACACCAGCTTCTTTGACTCCCTCTTTTTTCTCTGCGTTTGTCCCACCGAATTCCTACGAAACGGAAAGACCTTCATGGTGGCGAGCCTCCGAAATTTACCAATATTTGGATATGTTATTCGTCGTTGTGGTCACTTTCCGGTGTACTTTGCCGATGAAAAATCCGACTCCTTCTCCGTGCAGAAGGACAAGCAGGCAAAGGTGGCGGAGGAGGTAGAGGCATTCTGTACCAACGGCGGGAGTCTCTGCTTCTTCCCGGAGGGGGTGCTGAACAAGACGCCTGAAAAGCTGAACGACTTCCGTTTGGGCAGCTTCAACACCATTTTGAAACACAAATTTGCCATCAAGTATATTGTCATCTACGGCAACTCTGAGGTGTGGCATGCCAAGCTGAAGAGCTTCCCTGGCTATCCCGCAGACTTGTATATTTACACTGGGGAGTACAAGTATGACCCTAATACCGATGCGAAGACGTTGGCGACGAATTTTAGAGCCGAAATGCAAAGTAAGATGGACGCCATACTGGAGCGTCGCGCGAAGGACGGGTATAAGCCGTGGTTCCAGCCGCCCGTGAAGACTGAATAATCAAAAGTAAGCATCGTTCCTCAACTCCACTTTTTTTTTTTTTTTTCTTTTACTAATTTCATTTTGCAACTCAAAATATTCGAAATACAAAAGTTGATACACTTTTTATTTTTTGCCCTGTGTTTTATACTCCACACCCTGCCGCTACTACTCCCCCCTCCTTTGTTCCTACCATACTTTTCTTAAAGCAGAAAAAATATGTTCTTTGAAGACAATTTAAGTGAATCCGACCGCTCCTCCGATCACAATGACGTCCGCCCCAGCGACCCCTCCCGTCCCTCCGTAGGCCCTCTCTCCGCGGCGATGGGGTTCAACTCTAGCAGCACGACGCGCGTCCTCATCCAGGCCTGCGGGGACGAACGGCTCTGCCCCGACATTCTTCCGTACCCCTTCGCGACGATAGACCGCACCGTGGCCCAGCTCTCTCAGTGCCGCGCGCGCTCCTCTCGCCTGGCGGAGGAGGAACGACAGGCCGCGGCGGCCGCGGAGGGGGGCTCCTCCCTTCTCCCCTTCAAGGCCTCTAACATCGTACTATTGGAGGCCCAGCGGGTGCAGTTTTTCCTCACCGAGCTCCTCCGCTGTCGCATTAGAAAGATTGAAGCCCTCTGCTGTCTCATCGCCTATGAGGGACTGCTAGAGGAGGGGGGCGAGACGGGGGTGGTGGAGCACCCTCAGCGGCACAACCTCTCTGACAATGAAAGGGTGGTGGCGGACCGACTGGCGGAGATGGCACAGCAGTGCGTGCTGCGGTCCGGGCTGCAGGGGGCGCCGGTGGAGCTCCAGTCCCTCGTCCCTCAGCCACCGCACGGAGAGGGGCTTGAGATCCTCCCGTCGCCTGATGTGGACCAGTACGTGTTCGGCGCCGCCCTGGAGGACCTGGGGGTGGTCGAGCTCGACGACGGGGCCTCGCAGGAGATGAAGGCGGGGGAGGTGTTCCTTATGCCGTACAGAACGTTCCGCCCGTTTGTGGTGTCGGGGCGCGTTCGCCTGGTGTGAAAAAACATTACTTTTGAAAATCATATATATGCTGATGCACGATCATAGATGTCACTTTCATACATATTCTTTTTTTTTTTGCTTTGCTTCATTTTACTAAACATTAAAATTCCATTAGATTTTTTTTTTTTGTAAAATATAAAGAAGGGATCCTTTTTTACTTTCTCTTTTTCCCTCTTCTTTTACGTGTGCAATTCACTACAATAGGAAATCTAAAGTAAATAACGTCGGAACCACAAACATACAAAAACACATATAATTCATGAAGTCAAAAGAAGAAATCGCGGCACTCATGGGGTCCGATGGCGACCCAGAGAAAAAAATATCCCTTTTAAAAAAAGCAATAGTAAGCGTGACCAAGCAAAAACAAGAGTTGGAAAAGCACAACGCGGAACTCCAGGAAAAGTTGGGGAAGATTGGTGCTGAACTCACCTCGGTGCAGGAGGAGAACAATGCCTTTCGTCGCCAGATAGCGACCCTGCAGTCTGATATTGAACACGAGAGGCGGAATGGGGTTAACATAGGTAAAAGCATGTTCAAGGGAATTTCTTCTCTCATGTCGACTGAAGAAAAGGAGGCACAGAAACTCTCCTTTTCAAATGAAGATATTGAAAAGTTAGCCAGAGAGAATCAAAATTTGCACATTGAACTGTTCTCCGTCAAAGCAGCCTTCGATGACGAAAAGAAAGCGATGAAGGCAGAGATGAAAAAGTCAAAAAAGGAGGAGGAAAAGTTGAGAGATGAGGTCAAAGAACTCAATGGCCTCCTCCGAGAGGTCACCGGCGCTCTGGACAGCATGAATATCGAACACTCCAACCAAAAGGCGTTTGTGTCCTTTTGCTCTTACTTCTTTCAACTTTCACTAGACGACGCCCCTCGCGGCCCAACCTCTGTCTCCCTCACCCTCACCGCAGACGACAGAATGGTGGGGGACTCAGAGGACACGGTGGACGCCGACTACGTGCTATCGTGCTGCTCCTTTTGGCGTACCTTGTTAGGCTCCGTGACGGTGTTCCTTATCGCCCTCAAAAATTATCTTCCCCAACTGCAAAACCTCTCTGTCGGGGACATCCGTTGCTTCAGTGACCGTCTCACGGTGATTCGTGCCAGTCATGCCTCCAAAAAAGAGGAAATGCAAACGTTTCTTTCTACGGTGGAGCACTACTTGAAAGGGGAGGCGCCGGACCAGGGCGGCCACCAGGCGCTGGGAATGCCACTGAAGTGGATGGAATTGGTGTCCGAGTGGGTGGGCCTCCTGCGCGGTCACCTGCCCATCCTGCTGGACCTAGTCTTTCGGTTTGTGTCCTCAGAGGAGAGGAAAAAGCTGGAGGAGCAGGCCCCCCATCACCGATACGTGGAGAGCGCCGTCCGCTCCTCTGACACGTGCCTGAGTGCGGTCCAGGGCGCGCTGGGAGCGGCCTCCCATCTGCTGCAGCGCTCTCACGATAGTGTGCTAGGGGCCTTTGAGGAGAGTCCGGATAGTCTGACCAAGTGGATTTTTGTCTTTCAGCGATTTGTTTTTGAGGGGTGCTCCGGGGTCGAGTGCATTCGGCGCTCTTCCCTCCAACTCTCTGAGACACTCCGTGAGATCGCCGGTCTCTGCAATCACAGCCAGATCCGAGACCCCCTTCACTTTGTCTGTGGCGCACTCGAGGAAATCTCTCGCTGCTCCCCCATGAATCACTCGAGGAACAGGGAGGACCGCGGCCCCAGCACCAAGACGGTGAAACCGCCCTCCTCTTCAACCGTAGACCCTTTCCAGAACGTCGAGAATCCGTTAAGTGTGGAAGAACTACTCAATGCCCTATCCGCCGCAGATGCGTCAGCGGCATGCTATAATGCGCACCTTTCCGGTCTCCTACTGGAGCTATCTTCCTCCAAAGACTATCAGCGAAAGTTGGAAAAGGAGCTCCACAGCGCCAAAACACTTTTTGCTGAAAAGCTAGAGGTACACCTGCGTAATGAGGCGGTACTTCAGGAGCACATCAAGGAGTTGTCGGAGAAAATTGCTGCTTCATAGTTCGTGCTTTTACTTTTAATTTTCCTTCATCTTTTTCTACAGCCGAATCAGCACTTCGCGATGGACATGGGGAACATTAAAAACTCTCTACTTTATTTTCCCTTTCTCTCTCCACTTGTTATAAAGGAACACTACAGTATTATTTTTTTGTTTTCGCTTCAAGCAAACACCCCAAAAAAAAAAAAAAATAGTACCGTCAAACTATCGAACGCTTTCGCGCCTTTTGCCTATGATCTCAATGTACACGTAGACCTTGACACCTGGACCTACCGTGTGGAGGAGAAGGTATCGCTGCGTCGCAACCCCGATGTGCCTCTGTCAAGCGAAATACGCCTTCATGCGGCCGCTACCATTGATGTTGTCTCCGTGAAAGGGGCAGAAATCATCAGTAAAGACGAAGGAAGCCAAACACTACTGCTTCGTTTGGACTCTACCGAGAATGATGTAACGGAGATTCATTTTCAGTTTAAACATGAGATCCAAGAGGAACTTCGTGGATTCTACCGAGTTCGTTTTCAGCACAACGGGGTGGAGCACCGTATGGCATCCACCCACTTTGAGCCCACCGCCGCCAGACGCTTCTACATCTGTCAAGATGAGCCCGCCCAGAGGGCCGACTTCACCCTCGCGGTGCATCTGCCAGAGGCACGTCAGCACTACTCGGTTCTCTCCAACGGTCCTCTTTTGAACAAGTCGGTTGCCGACGGAGTAGCCACCTTCACCTTTCAAACAGTGCCGTCCTGCCCCCCATACCTGACTGCCTGTGTGGTGGGGGAGCTGGAGTACGTGGAGACTGTCGCGAACGGTATTCCCATTCGGGTGTACACGGCGCTGGGGAAGTCGGGCCGCGCCCAATTCGCGCTAAAGACCACCGCCTTTGCCCTCAGTCTTTTCGAAGAATTTTTCCAAGCGAAATTTCCACTTCCAAAGCTCGACGTGATTGCCGTCCCGGATTTCCCGATTGGTGGCATGGAGAACTGGGGTTGCATCGCGTGCATTGACTCCATCCTCGTTGACCCCGCCACCTCCAGCGTCGCCTCCCTCAAGCGCGCCTCGGAGCTCCTCTGCCACGAGGTGTCACACAACTGGTTTGGCAACCTCGTCGCCATCAGCTGGTGGGAGGGACTGTGGCTCAAGGAGGGCTTCGCCTCGTGGTGCGGCTATTACGCTTCCAATCAGTACGAACCGAGCTGGAAATGCATGGAGGACGCCGCGGGTGACGTGGGAGGAGCACTGGAGACGGACATGTACGAGAACAGCACCCCGTAGAGGTGGCGATCGCCGACCCCGCGCAGATTACGGAAATATTCGACTCTATCAGCTACGACAAGGGGATGGGTTTGGTGTTCATGCTGGAGTCCTTTCTGGGAGAGAAGTGGAGTGCGGCGGTGGCGCATTACATCAACGCGTATCAGTTCAAGGACACCAAAACCATTCAGCTCTGGGAGGCCCTTCAAGAGGCCTCTGGTCTCCCCATCACCGAAGCGATGCAGAGTTTCACCACGCAGATGGGCTATCCCATTCTTCATGTGTCTCGGGTGGGCCGTCAGACGATCTCCGTACGCCAGGAGCCGTGTAAGCTGGCGACGACGGAGCAGACCAAGAAGCCGGTGTGGACGGTGCCCATCACCATCAAAGGACACGGCGAGGCACGGGTGGAGCACATGCTGCGGGGGTCGGAGGCGGTGGAGTACGAATTACCGGAAGAGATCTCCAGCGGGGCATTTTTAACCGCCAACCCCGAACAAAAGGGGTTTTACCGGTGCCGCTACGATGACGACACATTTCAGGGATGGCTGGCCGACTACCCTCGACTGGCCGCCTCGGACAGACGGGCGTTGGTATCGGACACCTTCGCCTCGCTTCAGATGGGCCTCGAGGACTACGCGCGCCTCGTCTCTATTGGAGAGCGGGTGCGGGAAGGGGAGAGCAACACGGGGGTCCTGCGCCAGTACAGCGAGGGGGTGCGGCAGTTCGCCGCCACCTTCACCGACGAGGAAATAAGGAAATCTATTTTAAAGGAACATTTACACTTCTTTGTGGAGTTGGCGAATGGGTGTATTCATGACGGGAATAAAACCGACAAGATTCATCGAACTTTTCTCATCAACACCGCCTTGAACTACCTTGCCTCCACGCACACCGCGGCGGAGGCAAAGGGGATAGCGGTGGTGGAGTGGGCGCTGGAGCAGGTGGATCACTTCCTCGGTGGTAAGCCCTACGACGCTGACAACCTGGCAGCCTGCCTGACGTCTTATATGCGTCTGGAGCCCTCCAAAGAAAGTAAGGGTAAGAATGATGAACTGTGGGCGAGGTACTCCAAGGAGGACGGCAATGACGAGCTGTGCCGCGCTCTGCTCCAGGGTATGCTTTCGGGACCCGACACAGACTTTGTGAAGCAGTTGTGCGTGCAGTGTATGGAGAACAAAGGCGTACGCAATCACTTTGGCGGCAATGTGTTTGTCGGCATGTGCGCCAATCCCTTCTTCAAGAAGAATGAAGTGTGGCACTTCTTTAAGGACCACTTCCCCGCCATTGACCGCCAGTGGGGTGGAGGGCAGTTCCGCATACAGGTCATTGTGAGCAGAGTGGCCAGCACGCTGCACGGGGAGGAGAGTGCGAAAGAGTACGCCCAATTCTTCGACGCCCATCCTCTGCCCAACGCCCGGCTGGCAATTGGCCGGTCGGTGGAGAATATTACACTGCGCAGTTGGTTGGAACGGAAATGGACCACAGTGCTAAAGAATGGTCTAAGGAAATAGTACTACTCTCTCTTATACGCACTACAATATACACACACTATTTTTTTTTTTTTTTCAAATCTAGTTATTTTATCCTTCCCCCCCTTTCTTTGTTGGTTGACCCTCAAATGGAAACCGTTATCGAGACCCTTTTCTATTTCTTTTTTCTTCCAATCCCTTTCACTCGCCATAGAAACCGTTTTTTCTTTTTTTTTTCTTTTCCCAATGCAAGTGGGTGTTCTCGGTGGAGGGGAACTAGGTACGGCGCTATCCCTAGCGGTGGTGGGTAATTGTTTATCAAAGGGTGCTACTCTGTTTACGTCAAATCAGGAATTGAAGTCAGAAAAACAATTTTCGGTTTTTCCTCAAAAGTCGTTCCCTATTCCTCAAGACCTGCGCATTCAGAGTGTGAAGGATGGCAACGAAAGCGTCAACGGGCCCCTTTTTGTTTGTGTCCCCTACTTTCCACCACTGTCGGATGCTCCCGGCGCTGATAAGAAAAAGTCACCACAAACCTCACCGGTTCCCCTTTATCGGTCCTTTGTGGAAGAATGGATTCATAAATCGACCGCGGCAAATGAAAAGGATCGCTTTATTTGTGTCTTTAGTCGTGGACTGTCCGCGGATGGGGAGTCTCTGTGCGATTGGGCGCTGTCGGTGGCACAGTCGTGTGGGAGACAGGTGCCAGTGCTCTGTGCCGCGGGCCCTTTCCTCCCACTCGAGTGGGCGGTCGCCTCCACGACGAAGCCTTCTCCCTTTTCTGGCGTGTCCTTGACCTTTGGGCTCTGCTCGGATTCCACCGATTCTGACCTTACGCCACACCTAAAGGGGACAATGAGTCGCTTGTTCACTCGTGAGAATATTACGTTTCTGACGGAGAGGCAGGGTGGGGAGGTGCTGTCGGTGTGCAGCGCGTGTGCCTTACTGTGTGCCTTTGGCGCTGGTCTGGTAAGCAACGCGTATGCCGGTAATAGTGTCTCTGCCTTGGCCTCTTACTCCCAGAACGCTATCAAGGCCACCGAGGATATGGTGAATCAGATACTCTCTCGCCCGATAGGCTCTCCTCTCCCAGCCCCTATTGTGTCTGTCCTTCACTTTGCCTGCACTTCGCATTCGTCGAAGGAGTTCGTCCTCGGGCGCCGCTTGGACTTTCACTTCAAAATGGACATTGCCATGAAGGCGATTTTCAAGGGCAACACACACGCTCATCTGTCCTCCTCTGTTGACGGTATCTACACACTGATGCAGAAGTACCAAATATCGTCTCCGTTTTACGAGGTGCTGATGGACACGTTCAACACGCACCTTCGGGCCTCCAACACCGGCATCCGTCTGGTAAGAGAAGACCTCCCGCCCTTGGAGGAGCCAGAGGAGAGCGAGCTGCTATCCCACATTAAGAAAGTGGACAGTGCGATGCTGTCGGGGGATCAGAAAATGTTTGATGACGCCAGGAAAAACATGGAGAAATCTTTAGGGGGTAAATGAGCTGTACCCGATGAACCCTTTTCACACATACACTAATATTGTTTTTTTTTTTTTTAGATACTTATTTCCATTTTTGGTTATGGTACTCGCTAACGGAAGAACCTGTTGAACTCTTTTGATTCCCTCTTTTTATTTCACCTAAAGCGACTCAAGGAAAATTAGAATAGAAATATGAAATGTGGCGGCGTCTCGGTACCGCCGCAGTTTGAGGGTCCGTTTAGTTTTCTCAATGACACGCCTTTGTTTTTCTTCAAGACGGTGAAACGGGTCAAAAGTAAATATATTAGGAATAAAAGAGTGTGTTTTGTCACGGACTACACCATCAACGTATCCCACTGTGACGGCAAATTTTCCTACGCCTGCAAGATTGAGGATGTGGAAAGTATTCTGTGGAACGACCACTACGTGGCGTTTCACGTGGCAGAAAGTCCCTTTGCCATCAAAGCAACCTCCAAGTACCATCCCATGCCCGTCGATTTGCTCGTGCGCCTCGACAGCAGGGAGGACAGCGCTCTCCTAGTCGCCGCGGTGGCGGCATTGTACGCGGAAACCACCCAAAACGACATCCGCATTGTGAATAGAGAAACCGATAAGACTACGAAATTCCACTTGATCCTGCAGAAAGAGGGCTCGCGGGTGGATCCCATCGCGCTTCCGTTTCATTCTAAAAAAGAGGCGGAAAAGCCTCCCGTCACCGGCACCGTGGTGGCCCCTGTGCCCACGGCTGTCGCGGCGGACACCGCGCTCGAGCTGGATCCCTCTCCCCCCCTCCACGACTCTCCCATGAAATTTCCCTCTGACGTGGTGGCGGCACCGGCGGTCATTGTAGAGACCCCGTCGCAGGACCACTCCAAGACCTTTTATGTGGAGGGGGGCTCGCCGATGGAGCCCCCCAACAGCTTGGATGGTCACGGTTCCTCCACGAACCCTCTCGCCTACGACGTTCAGAGCGATATATTCTCCCGCGAGGGGAGTTCGTTTTGGGGGGACCCGTCAAAGAAATCGGTCGCCGGGGACCCCCACAGTGCCGGCAGCCCGCCGGATCGAACGACGCCGGAGCTGGAGGGGGTCAAGCGGCCGCCCCGTACACTGCCATCACTGGACGGGAAGGAACTGGACACCGCACCGGCGGGATCCCCTCCCCCGGGACGTTTAGTGTTTCTTCCGACAAAAGGGGGCAAAAAGACATCGGGACAGACGAAAAAGGAAAAGATGGAAGCAGCCAAAGCGCTATAATTCTGTTTCGCTTATATGTAACATTGAATATGTACCAAAAGATTTAATGAACCTCAATATTTTTGTTTTTCATCCGGCTGAATTGAACTTCTTTTTTTTCCGTTTTTGAATTATTATATTACCTTTCTTGTACAGTGAATAGTCGCATAATTTTACGTTCGTTTCTTGCGCAGTGCTGACGGTTATAGGCTTTTCTGTTCCCTTTTCTTTGTTGAACCTTCTTCTTCT
>AUXL01000076.1:0-22218 GCA_000482185.1 Angomonas desouzai | reverse complement strand
TCTGGCTCAATGGAGGAGGTGAAGCGGGAGAGCTCTTCCTCTAGTATCTGTGAATAGTCCTCCACGTGAAAGGTGCCGCCGCCGGGGGGGAGGACGTACACCACCTTACCCCCACGTAGAGTGTGACGGGCGCAAATTCTGTAACAATAGTGAGACACAAAATTGGTTTCATATTCTGTCGTACTGTCCCCACCCATCAGCAAAGCGTGGTTTGCGGAGAGACCAGTGTAGGACTCGCGTACGTTGTCCACCGTCAGTCGCTGTCGGTCCACCCGTACCGGGGGACACTGTTCAGTGTCGGGGACATATTTCTGAAAATAGTGATTAAAGTCGAAAGGCAGCACTTCCACCGGCAACGCTTTGACGTGCTGGATAAAAGAAGAAGCGGTGTGCCCACGACGTCTGGGTTCTGTCATGCGTAACTATTTTGGAAAAAAGGGGAGGGGAAGAAGAAAAAAGGATACGTAGATGTCGCAGACATACAGAGCCAACAAAAAAAAAATAAGATAAAATTGAACACAAATTTTTCAACCTTTTTCTTGCCATTCGTGGTAGCCGCTGTTTTCAGAGAAGGACAAAAGGAAAAAAAAAAGACAACAAAAAAATGAGCGAGCTACACCCCAGTCGATGGTGCAGCGCTGTAGTTTTCAATGATATGAATCGCTTTACTCAGTGGCAAGTCCAACTGTGACTCGCGAGGGGGATCTAATGGCTTCCCCCCGTTGATGCATTCATAGGCAGCCTGGCAGACAGAGCGGTGGGCGCGGACACCCCAGCACACCAAGTGTTGGACCGGGGCAGAGAAGGAGTTGACAAAGGTGATCAGTTTGCTGTCGTCGGAGAAAAAATTCTGGCATAGCGCGTCGGTCTGGGCGTACTCCTGCAGAATACCAAAGAGCACCAAAAGAGGAAAGTCTGTGTGATACGGGCACACCACCACATGATCCCACAAACAAAGCACATCAGCCATATTGTTTTTCAGCTCCCGTTTAAAGCACGTGACCAAAAACCCGAAGCAAAAGTGCAAATCCTCATTTTGAAGCCCCTCTAACGTCTGATACAGGGACGGAAGAAAAAAGTGAACCAATACTTTTAACTGCTTCAGTCTCGATTGCACCCCGTCCGTAATCTTGTCGTGAACAAAATTTTTCTTAAAGTGCTTCTGCATCAAACCCCTAAAGTAGAAAAATCCCTCCTCCTCTGTCTCGGTCGACAGCGCCATCACGCTAGCAATGTCACTCATGCCCTGGATGTATCCAAAGTCAAAGTCATAAAAGAGATAACAAAGCAGAATGTGTTGAATGGCGGTCAGTTTAGGACTGCTGTCCTCCTGCAGCGATGGATTCGACCGGTCGGTCCGCTTGACATCTTTTGCAATTTTGTCCTTGTTGGTGCGGAATAACGAAAAATTGCGCTCCTGCTCCTCGGAAACGGTGGACCACTGGGTGGTGAGGGTGTCGTAGAGGGTCAAGTTGTGTTGCAGAGTGGCACTCTTTTCCTCCTCTGTGGCATCCGGGTGGAACAGATCGAGGCAGTAAGCCCAGACCGCAAATCGAATACGGTCGGGCAGCGGGTGATACCGTCCGCTGTTAAAGAAATCTTTTCTAAACTGAAACCACGCCGGTTCATCAAGGGTCCCGTCGTGGCGAAAGCATCCGGTCCACTGCTCCGCCACCGCCTCCGCGGCCTCTGGGGTAGGAGGGGCCCACTCAGGACAGGGATCCCTTTTCTCCTCCTCCTTTCTCTCCACCACTCTGCCCTGGTAAACGGAGCTGGCGACCGGGGGGACCGTCGGACGTAGGGTGTTGTTGAGGGAGCTGCTAGTACTTGCCCCCCTTTCGCTGCTCGGGCCTTTGCTCTCGCTCTTGCCGTGTCCCCTCAGGGAGTACAGCATATTCATCATTTTTCCGAGGGAGGTTCCGTGACGGGGACTGTCCACTTTCACAGGCTCAAACACCGCGTCGGGGATCAGATCCGGCCGAATGTTCTTTAGCGCCTCAAAGAACCGCGTCGTACCGCCAGAGTGAAAGGTGAGCTCGTAGACTTTGGAGAGAGACCGACGACCCGAATCGGCCCTCACCGAGACAACGAGTCGGGCCGGGGAGCGTGGGGTGGTGTCCTTCGTCGTCACTACCTTTTCAATGTCAATCACACTAAAGCAAATCAGTTCCGATTCCCCCGCCAGGCCCCCACTGGGAAGGGAGGGTGTTGGGGAGCGCCCGAGAGATTGAGAGAGAATGGGGTAACGGTGTTGAAGAAAGACCACGGGAGCCCAAACAATAGAGGCGAGAACACTAGGGACCGCCGTCCCCTCGCCGGCCGCACTCTCTTTCCCTTTCGACACCGCCCGGTTATAAGCGTCAGCGGAAATAAAACTACCGTTATTGGAATTCGACGCGAATGCGGAAGTTTCCTCTGGCCCTTTAAACAGGGAGTCCCCCTCCTCCTCCCTCGCCGTATCGCCTCTGTCGGACGTCAGTGGTCCAGTGTCGGTGGTTTGGGGCGGGGACGACTTGGCCACAAAGTACAGCACCCCATCCCACTCCGGTCGATGGTCCGCGGCGGCGGCAGGAACTTCTAAGGAGCCGGCGGCACCGAGCTGGGCTTGGACGCCGTCAAACTGCTCATAGTACGTTGTGCTAAGCCCGCGAGCCGACGCTGCGACATCATCTAAAGTTTGTAACGCTAATTTTATCATCAGTAAAAAGTGTGAAAATATTTTTTAATTATTTTTTCTTGTTTCCGCTATTATGAATGGGGGAAAATGGCAAAGCAGAGAAATAAAGATGTTTAATGTAGAATACTTTAAATGTTTCAAACGTAAGTAAAAACAAAAAATGGACTGAAGAAAGGAGATATAATAACAAAAAAAAAAAAAATGGTTAGTCGCAGCGGTACACCAAGTGAATTCCAATCGGGGTCTCAAAGGGCGTGCTCACCCCTCCCCGGTCCAGACAAAACGCGTGCTGGTCAAAATCATCGGAGTAGGACCCCGGCGATACTTGGCCCAGGTCGCCATTCTTGTCCTTTGCTCTCACCTCACAGTACTCCTCCACCGCGGCCACAAATTCCTCCACCGTCCACTTCGGCTGCCCGTGCTTCTTCACAATGAAATGGGCCAAGTCGAAGGCGTCCTCCTTGGAGCGGGTCACCACCTCCCCGGTACGACGCACTTTTGGTTTTGCCACATTTTTGTGTTTGATAACAAGTTGAAAAAGATGATACACCTTCTCCTCTTCCTCTACGGCGGGAGGGGGTGCCGTGACGGTGGGTGTCGCTGGGGTGGTCGTGTCGGCGGGCGGGCTGGGTCCAGCGGGGACGGGGGGAGGGCGAGAATCCACCTTTTCTGTCTCCTCTGCCTCGCGCGGCCGTTTGGGGGCGGTGTTCTCCGCACGGGGGGCCTTGCCGGTTCGTAATTCGTAGCGGCGGGTACTATGGCCGATGCGAATAACAGACCCTACAGCCAACGGGATAGGCTTCACCTGGGGGATGCGGACGTCGTTAACCCGGACCCCGTTCGTCGAACCCAGATCCACAATCACAAACGTACCCTGTTCCTTGTGGAACACAATGGCGGCGTGAACACCACTCACCGAAATGTGTTCCAGGCAGTAGTCACACCGTTTGTCTTTCCCCAATAAATAGTAGGGGAACCGGTCCAACGCCAACGCGGGGAAGACCTGACCCTCACGGGTGCAGCGCAGGTGGTACGCGATGGGCGGAAGGCCAGCCCACGGAGGACACTTGAAGAATCCGACCTGCATATTGAGCTTCAGTGGATCGGTGCACTGTATAATGTGCTCTGGCAGTGCCTTTGCCTCCTCCGACAGCTCCACCTCTACGGACTGTGGAGCATCGCTCTGCCGTGTGCGGGCCGCCGCGTCCAACTTTGCCAGTCGAGATAATGTGGACATTATGTCCTAACTAAGGTGCAAGAAGGGGGCGGGGGAATATGTGTGTAAAGGGACAAAGCAATCAAAAAATACAGTACGAAAAAAAAAAAAAAGAATCGCCTGTCACAAAAGGAAAAAAATAAAGATTAGACTGTGAATAAAAGTTTGCAATGCCAAGTGGAATTACACCGCACTCTTTCCGTTCCACTTTAACACGTTCTCTCGGTGCGCGTGACTGCTGTTCTGCATAGGGCTCCACCCACGGTAGGGGTTACCTCGGGAGCGCATCAGCTTAGGCCACATGGAGAGAAGATGTGCCGTCTTTTTAGAATTATGAAACACCATCTCCCCTCCACGGCCCATATAATTCCAACCGCTTGCCCGGTCGTGAAGGCCTTTAGGGATCGGCCGTGGGTCCCTCTCAGCGTCGCCGTCGTAGGAAACGCGGGAGGTGCTGTGGGGGTGGTCCCCGGTCAGCGCCCTTAGAGAGTGCTTCAACGCTTCGTCCGCCGCCTCCGTCATCTCTGCCGTACTCCTCGTGTTCTGGAAGTAATCCGCTCTGGTGCGGATCAATGGCCGCTCCCCTTTTTGACGGTCAATCAGAGAGAGTCTTTCCGCGTCGGTGAGCTGTCGAATGGCCTCCTTTGATTGTAACGCCTCTTGCTGCCGGCGAGCCTCCTCTCTAAAGTGCGCTGGCAGTTCCTCCAAAGGAGGGAGTTTGGCGAAGGTCTCTGGGGGAAATAGAAAGGGAAAATGCTGAAGGGTAAAGCACATGGTTTCTGTGGATAAGCCATGAATATAATAAATCAGATGGACCAAATCTTGACGCGTCTGTTTCTCCAGCGAACTCTCCACCTTTTTCTTCTTGTTGGATTCGAACAGCGGTGCCTTCCGCAGCAGGTGCAGGGCACGGCCGGCCTCCCCCAGTTGCACCAGCGCCGCGCCCACCTTGGACAGTACCAAATCGGAGAGGTAAACATCCTCTCTCTCCCACAGCAGATCGTCCATCAGCCGCACCATCGCCTTTGGGTGTTGATACGAGCACACAAGGGAGGTGGTGGAAGTGGATTCTAGGGTAGGAAAGGACGCAAACACCATGTTCAAAAACACCTCCTCCATGGGTGGTGTGGGGAGGGCACCCGCTGGAGTCTCACTTCCAATGTCCGCGGGTGGTTGGTTCTCTGATAAGTAAAAAGAAGACGATCGACGAAGATAGATACTGCAAAAAAGATCCAACAACGTCTCCCACATCCGAGACGCGCCAAGCGCGTTGGCCAGCGAGAGTACGTCCGACATTGGCGGCACACGATCACTGGCGCCACCGCACCAAGTCCAGTCCCGGTGGAGCGTCTGGAATACCGCCAGAGCGCGTTCCCCCTGTTCGTTGAACGACGTGAGAAGGGATCGCAGAGTGGCGGACGAGAGAGCGGAAAGAGAGGCGGGGTGGAGAGCGTTGGAAGAACTCTTTTCCGTCGAGGGGTGGGTACTGTTTTGCTTGTTGGGGTTTTTTGTATTATTCTGAAAAAGTGAACCGACGCCTACGGTGCCGGACGGGGGTGGGGAGGGGAGGGCGCACGACTCCAGGGCTGCGAGGGCCTCCGTCCACTGGCCGCTGCGTGCGGCCGCCTCCGAGAGCAGTCGGTGGAAAGACACTTTCTCTTCCTGGCTGAGGTGAAGGGTGCTGCCGTCCGCCCGCTTTATACTCTCGTTCAATAGGCGTTCCCCCAAAAGACGCTTCGCCTCCGGCAGCCTGCCGTGGTGGCAGAGGACGGGGAAGAGCTGGGCGGCCATCTGATGCTGTGTCACGGGGGACAGTTTGGCTCGTTTCTGGGCCTGCAGGAAGCACTCCATGCCATCGTCAGGGCACTTTAGCTGGGCGTAGGCCCAAATAAACGTCTGCCAGAGTCCCACGGACGACGGAATGCTTCCATCATAGGCGGCGTCTCGGATTTTATTGATGGCGGTGACATTTGGGGGAGACTGTCCTCCCGCGCTCTGGACTATGAGGCGAATGACACTTTGGAAGTGCTCCGGTGTGCGTCCGGGAAGGGCGTATTTGGCGTTGAGCACCTCCAACGCCCTTACCCAATGCGCACTGTCCAGCGGAATAACGAGTCGTCGGTCAATCGCCTTTTTACTTTCCCTTACTTTTAAATCTTTTCTAGAAAGGTACTTTTTAGTTGGCGCTTTCCAGAATTGGGTACCATAGGTACTGTGGCGGCCGGCCACTTGCCACAAATCCATAGGGGCTAAGAATAGGGGAGAAAGAGAGAAGGTGTTGGGAAAACTGGGCAGTTCATGTGTTATTACTTTTCTTAAGGAATCATCAATCGAAGGAAGGTGTACTTTTAGATATGCGGTTTACACGGTAAAAAATGGGTCCGTTACAATTGAAGTATAAAAAGATCATAATAATGTACACAGTGTGAATCTATAACTTCTACGTCCCCCCAATTTCATCACAGGGTAAGTCTAATTATGTCCAAAAGGTTTCTCCGGGGGTGGCGCGAAGGCGGCTCGGCTGAGCGCCAGCTGAAGCGAGCGTGGCTGCAGTCCCGCCTTGGCGACCTTGGAGCTCACGGAGGAGTGTTTGGAAATCAACTGAAATAGTTTTTCATTGTCGCTGTGGAAGTGAAACAACTCCGTTCGCAGGACGGCGTTACGGGCGTAAATATGCAGCACCAGCTCTTGCATTCGCTTCAATTTGGTATCCACAATGATATCCCTCTGGGCATCCTTCTGCACCAGCAAAGCCTCTTGCCGCCTTATGATCTCCACCATCTCCTTCCGCCCAGTAGTCGACGTCAGTGTAGCTCCTTTTCGCGCCTCCTCCCTCTTATTGGTGGCCAAAGTCGTCAGGGACCGGACAGCCGACGTAATACAACGATTCTCGATGGGCCGGTCACTCACCTCCCCCGACGGCGGCGCCAGAGAGGCGTCCCCGGTGATCATCGCCGTCGCGCTAAGAGGCGGGAGAGATAGGAATTGAGTACCTTGTTGTGATCCTTCACCTCCTCGTTCTCATCCTCAAGGTCATTCATCTTTTCCTGTGACTTCTCCTGAGCACTCGCCAGCCGCTTCTGCAGTTCTTCATTTTCGCGGCGTAGCTTTTGTTGTTCGTACTGCAATTTTTGATAATTGACGTGGAGACTGGTGAGCTCCTCGAGGTGTGCGTCGCCTCGCTTGGAGCTCAGCAACTGGGACTGGTTCTTTTCGAGTTGATTCTTCAGAAAAGCCACTTCCTGTTGAAGAATCTCCCCCTCATCGTCCGCCGCCCCCAGCAATTCCTCCAGTTCTTTATTCTTCTCCTGCGTCTGGCGGTATTTCTGGGTGGTGTCGCGATTGGCGTGCTCCAGCTGCCGACACTGCTCCCTCAGCTCCTTTACCAACCCCTCCAGCCCTTCCCTCTCCTTCTCCGACTCTTGCAGCATTTCCTCCATGTCCGCCGTATCCCGTCCATTCTCCTGTCCGGATCCCTGTTTGCGTAGCCGCTCCAGCGACTCCTGTAGCGCCTCCTTCTCCGACACGAGCTGCTCAATAATGAACTGCTTCTGCTCGTTGAGGTCCTGCCAGTGCTCCGCGCCCGTCGCCTTCCCCCGAGCACCAGGGGTCCCCTCAAAGGTGGAAAGAACCTCTTTGAGGTTTTTAATAGTGACATCCTTGCTCCAATTATATATCGTCTGCGCCACCAACTGTCGCTTCAGTCGCTTGACCTCCATCTCCAAGAGGCGGCTCTTCACCTTGGCATTTCCCACCACCTCGTTGACCGAGACACTATTCTTGATCACCTTCGCCCGGCTAGCGAACTGCAGCGTGCTCCTGGACTCATCCACGTTCTCCACCGCGGGGGAGATGCAACAAATAATGATGGTGAAGGAGTTCCCGCCAATGGCCGTCTTTAGCAGATGCGTTAGTCTCGAGTCTCGATAAGGGACAAAGGTGTTGCGGGGTGCTCCCATCTCTGAGGTTTGGCTGTGAATCTCTGTGAGGCGGTTGATGACATTTGTCAGAGTGGTAAGAGACTTGTTGATGTGACCCCCCTCCACCATGCGGACGCCGGTCGCCCCTGTCTTGGCTACTCTCTCGCTTCCCGCCAAATCCACCAGATGCAGTGTGGACACGATCTTCTTCTTGAGCAAACGACTAGTAACCTTACTGGAGGCGACACTAGATTCATCATCGGAGCCGCTGGAGGAACGGTTGCTTTGTTCCTCCTCCTCGTCCACCACAACCGTTCGCTCAATGTGAATGCTAATGATGCAATGAGATCGACTACTCTCCTCGTTCATGAAGGTAGACGCAGACACACGGGTCTTGGTGCCCTTGTTGATCACCTCGAGACATTCCTCGCAGTTCTGCACCCTCTTTTTTTGCGCATTGTGCACAAACACACCATGAGGTCCATCTCTAATCGACAGGGGTAACTTTTTGCCGTTTTCCCCAACCAGTAAATCACGGAGACTTTCGTTATAAATCTCTAGGACGGAAACGCTCACTTCCACTTCCGGTGGGGGCATGAGAGGAGAGGAAATGGTCTTGGCGGTTTTGGAGGCAAAACGATCCCCTCCGCTCCCCATCGCCAACGATTGAAATAAGTCGGCCACACAGAGTGACGTAATCCCAACATTAGGGCCATTGGGGCCGTCCCCCAGCATCGTGTAAGACTTCCCACTACCGGTCTGTCCATAGGCAAAGATGGTGCCATTGTAGCCCTGCGTCACCCGTTTTACCACATTCTTTTGTATTCGTCGCTGATAAATATCTTCATTACGACAGTCTGCCTGGAAAATCTCGTCAAACGTAAAGGCGGTGTCGGGGTTTGCTTTTTCACGGATGGAGCCGGGGGAGGTAATGTCCCACGCCAGCTGGGACTCGCGGAGCTCTTTCCGGAGGGGGCGGGCGCGGATGAGCACCTCAATACTACTTTGCGTCATGAAAGAAAATCAACCAATGGAATGTCTTTTGGATTTCTCTTTTTTTTTTTTTTTCGAGTTAGAAGGGGGGGAAAGAGAAATTTTAAAGAAAGGAAAAAACAAAAACAAGGAGATCCCATAAGAGGCAAAAAATGCGAAATTACACTAGAAAAGGTAGTCCAGCTTTTATTTCCATTGTTAACGGCTTTGCAGACATAAATATAGATAGATATATATATATAGTGTTATAAAAAGTGAGTGATACTAAAGACGCGAGAACAACAAAAAGGTGAAAAAAAAAAGAGAGGAAATACAAACCCTCCATCCTGAAATATAATGGTTAGTGGGACAATGGTGAACATTATCTGCAAGTGTGCATTGAAGAATGACAGACCGCTTTAATTGTACACCATATACTTTGCCGTGGCGGAGAACTTATGCTGTCCCTTAATAACCTTATTGACCGCCTCTAAAAAGTCTTTTTCATTGATGGTCTTTCGCCTCGCACGGATGGCAAACATACCCGCCTCCGTACACACCGCGCGGAGATCGGCGCCGGTGGTGTTGGGGCAGAGACGAGCTATCAATTCAAAGCGGATGTCCTTCTCGCAGGAGAGGGAGCGGGAGTGAATGCGAAGAATGTTGGTTCGGCCCTCCAAGTCGGGGAGGCCGATTTCTAGTTTACGGTCCATACGACCGGGGCGGGTGAGGGCGGGGTCCAGCGTGTCGGGGCGGTTGGTGGCCATGATGACCTTAATATTACCGCGAGAGTCAAACCCATCCATCTGATTCACCATCTCCAGCATGGTTCGTTGAATTTCGTCGTCACCGCTGCCACTGCCACGGGATCCTCCCACCGCGTCCACCTCATCAAAAAAGATGATGGCCGCCTTCTTCGTCCTAGCGAGCTGGAAAATCTCGCGAATCATCCTCGCGCCCTCACCAATGTAACGTTGAACCAACTCGGAGCCGATTACACGGATAAAGCACGCATCCGTGCGGTTCGCCACCGCCTTCGCGAGGAGGGTCTTGCCGGTACCAGGGGGGCCGTAGAGCAGCACACCTTTCGGGGGGTCAATACCTAGCTGCGTGTACTTCTCCGGGTGTGTCAGTGGCAGCTCCACCACCTCACGAATGCGTTCTATCTGTTCCTTAATACCTCCCACATCAGCGTACGTCACGTCCGGCTTCTCCTCCACCTGCATCATCGAGACGGAGGGGTCGATACGGGGGGGAAGGGGGATTTCTATCTGGATCTTGCTGTATCCCATGAGAAGGCCAACGCGCATGCTTTCCTCAATGTCCTCCGGGGCCACGCGGTCGCCCAGCTTCACCACGTACTTGGCCTGATCGCGAATACTCACCACATACCGTGCCGTGTCCTTGCCCTTGTCAATAATGCGCTCACATCGCGCCACGTGGAGGGAGTTCTCCCCCTCCATAATCTTGCGGTCGCTGTTCAAGTCCCACTGCACCGCGGGGGCCAGACCCATCTCGCTCTCCTTCATACCAGCCATCTTGTTGAGGATCTCCACCTTAGTTTTGAGGTAATCCTCGAGCTCCTTGATGGGGGCGTGATAGGGGCCGGAGCCGTAGAGTTTGAGGAGGGCAATATCATCGTTATCAAGGGGGATGATTTCCTTCTCCTCCTCGTCCTTTATGCGGACGGTGTTTTTGGTCTGACAGGCGCCTTTTTCGTTTGACATGCTAAAGTGCCTAAGAAAATACGGTTAGTTAAATAATAATAAATAAAAGAAAAAAAAGGGGGAACTACTACACCGATATGAAGAGAGTGTGAAAATCAAAGTAAGGAGTTGAGAGAGAAAAATATCAGGTTGCAGTTGAAATGTGCAAGTCCAACACCAAGGGAAGAAAAAAAAAAAAAAACAGAAGAGTTGTACGAGGGACAAAAATTTTATTCTGTCATAACAAAACGGTTTGATTGGTTCGTTTGGACTCTGTTACACATTCTGCTTCGGTACAAATTTCGGTTTTCCCGCGTTCCACGGTACGTATCCATGCTTGATCATGTGCTTCACCCGTCCTCCCATCTGGGTGCCGAATAAGAGAACAAAATAAAACACTAAAATGGGCCAAAACACCGGAATATCCAAAAAGTTGAACATAGTCAGAAAGGTGCAAATACCTACCGTGTTGAACATTCTCTGCCAAACGACGAACTCCTGTAACTTGGGCACAAAAGGCCGAAACTCATCCGGATCGGTGGAGCGCTTCGCGTCCAGTAGCGGTCCCTCGCCGTCCTCCAGGTCACTGTCTGGGGTAATGAGAAGCAACAGCAGATAGAGCAGATGAATGCAGAGACCGTACGTGATCACGTAAAACCTACTGTACGGAATGGAGACACGGGCGATATAAATGATGCAAAGAAAGGCAAAAAAGGTCCATCGCATCGCCTTGTGGGGGGCCGTCGTGTCGAGCCACTTTTGGTAGTGTCGCCGTGCCTTTTGCTTTACGTCTTGTAGCATAGTTCTAGGATCGCTCATGGTATAGAGAACGAGTGAAGTGGTTTTACTTTTCCTTTTCCTATATCTTGCAACGTGCAAGGGGATAGATCAATGAATCAATGCAAAAAGAAAGAGAAGAAGGAAGAGGTTTGTCTTGCATTCCAAGTGAAGTAGGCTCAAACAAACAGAAACAGAAGAAAAACAAAAAAAAGATGGTATTTTAAACGCTTTTTAGATATGTTTGTTTCACACAAATGGTAAAGGTGTGTATTTTAGTTTGGTACAGACGGTCACACCACACGGTCCACCCTTGTCTCTTGCTTAGAGAACTTGTGGTCCGCCTTGCCTTTCCCGCTGGCGTCCAGCTCCTGTACCCATCCCGCCTTTGCTTCGGGGTGGGCGTCACAGAAAGGGAGATACGGCTTGATGTCCAGCACAGGGGTGCCGTGAAGGAGGTCGTGGTCGGCGATGAACACATCCAGTCCCCGCACCGCCACCAGTCGGACGCACGACATGCCAATAAAGTTGGGGCGGTGAGGACTACGGGTCGCGAACACCCCCCGTCTCTCCTCATCGCGAGGGGGGATCACCATCACCTTGTACCCTGCCGTTCGTGTAATACCGTCACGGTGGCGCCAGGCACTCAGTGGGTCGCCCCTAATGTCGGACGCCTCCTCTGCGACCGCCTCGGACTCCTTTCCCTCCTTCTGCCGCTCCGCCTCCTGAAGCTGCTGCACGCCGAGCTGTCCCTCGCCGGTCGCCATGGCGGCCGCGTAACTAAACTGAAACAACACCCAAATGTACTCGAAGCCTTGCAAATCGCGTAGGGCGTTCTCGAGACCGCTGCGAATGCGGATTAGGGCAGTCTGAGGCTCAAATTGGCCAGTGTGAGGCTGACGTGGGGCGTCGATGTGCGACCGCATGAGGGAGTGCACCACGCCTACACCACAGACCGAATAGGGCTTTAACTTTTCAGGGCTAAACACCGTTCTTACCAGACGATTGGCGTGCATAAGGCTCTTGTAAAAAAAGCCCTCATAAGCAGAGACGTCATGGCTCCCCCGCCGCAGACGGTGCGCCGCCGCCTCCTCCACCTCCTCCGAGGTGTACAGCTTATCAAAGAAGTATACCTTGAGTCCATTACTGGTCACCGTGTACTCCGCCACCTCCTCCTTCTCCGCCTTCTCTAGCTCATTCTCCAAGTGGAGGACCTGGGGGTCGCGGGAGGAGGGCTCGGCGGACTCCCCCTCTGTCTTTTGTCGCTTCATAAAGTGTTGTAGTTTCTCCCTCAGCTTTTTGAGGTAGGCCTCGTGGGTTTGCTGTTCCTGCTTCAGATTAGCAGCCAGAAACTCAGAGGGCGGGGGGTCAATGAGGGTCGCTCTCACACGGTTAAAGTGCTCATCGGCGTCCAACACCTCTGCCGGCCAGTAAGGCATGCGCGCCGGTCGGATCCACACAATATCGCCCTTCACGAAATAATTTACTCTACACCGATGGCCGACCTTCGCATCGCCGGGAACTTCCTTTGAGGCTTTAGACATGCGCTCCTAAATTGGTAATGCGCTACGAAAAGTAAAAAATAAGAGTGGAAATGATGTGTGGAGCAGACTTAAAGAGTCACCCGTTCCCGCACAGAGAAGAAAAAAACTGAAACAAACAGGAAACAAAATGATTACTTTAGGATAATAGTACACTAGAAGCGGTAAGGGCCGCATATCAAAGGACGACCTCTGAAGACGGCTTGGCATTCCTCCACCCACCTCTTCATCGCCTCAGCGGTCTGCAGATAACGTTTGAGATGAATTTCGTGAAACACTGGAACCTTTTTGTACTCTTTGAATTTCAATTTGTCGCCGAACAAACGGAGACTTCCCTCGTTGCTGTCCAGTACTTTGGCAATAAACCGTTTTCCCCCCAACACTGCCCCAGCGTAGGTCATCAGCAGGCGTACCGCGGCCTCTGCCAGCCCTCTGCGCCGGAACGCATCCTCCGCGATCATCACCTCCACCTCAAACGTTGGGCCCTCCGCCTTCCTCTCCTCCCCCTCTATCTCCTCCTCCGAGCTGTCGCTGGTGGGGAGGAGGAACAGGTTACAGTCCCCAATCATTGTATAGGACCCGCCGTCATCACAGAGCCGCTCCACATGGGTCAGGTCGGTGACCACCGTATCTTTTATTTCGCCGGTGCCGCCAAGGAGGAGTTTGGCCTGGTGGGGGACATACCGTTTCAGCAAGGCACCGCCGTCCGTCGACGCCACCTCCACCGTGTCCGCCGGCTCTACGATCGAGCCCCCTGTCCCACCGACCACAGGCGCTGCCTCACCGTCCCGCACCGTGTCGTCGGCGCCGTAGATGATAAACGTTAGTTTATCCAGGGAGTAGAGCCACGACTGTTGGTTCTCCATCTCCTCCTCAAGGGAAAGGGGCTCGCTCTCCGTCGCCGCCAGCAGGTCCGGACGGCACATCCACTCGTGGTACCGCGGTACATGATGGCGGAGGTACGGGACGAGAAGGATCTGCCCCGGGACCTTTAGGTACACTGATTCATTAATCATCTCAAATGGTAAAGTAAACGTACAGGTGTCAGCAAGCAAAAAAAGAAGAGAACGGAGAAGGGGAAATATGAAACACAAGACTAAGCAACACGCCTCCTAACACATCAGTCCCAAAGATAAAGGTAGTATAGAAGTTAATATATATTCAACGAACAAAAATGAGAGAACCAGAAGGGTGGTATTTTTTTTTTTTAAGTAGCGGTTTCCTTCCCTGATAAATTCGTGTATACAATATAAATAAGCATGTGTGTCATCACACATCGTCATCAGAAAAACTTTGCTCCAGGGATTGCTCCACCAGTTCCTTTACCCGTTGTTCATAGAGCTGAGGGGAGGTGGTGAGGGTGCTGGCCGCATCCCCGTTGGCAGCCGAGAGTGGATTGGGATCGGAGAGTAAAGACCGGATGGACAAGAGCAACGCTTCGACATCGAGGGTGGGGCTCCAGTTACTCTTGAGGGTGTCGAGACAGATATCTCCGCTAGTATATACGTTGGGGTGGAACACGCCCTTTGTGAGGAACTTTACATGGGGCGGTACTACGGGGTACTCTTCGTTAAACGTCAGCAAGAGCTTGAACACGCCGCCCTCCCATGCGGTGCCGTCGGGGCCAAAGATGACCGCTTTCCACACCAAAATATTATCTTCGGTGGGGTGGGCGGAAATGCCAAGGGACTCTCCCCCGGGGCCGTTGAGGGACTTTTGGAGGGACTTGAGGTCCTGCATCAGCCGCTTCTTGGCCACGTGGGGGTCGTGGGTCTCCACCTTGGTGACCTTCTTCTCGTCCTCCCGCATCCGCTGCAGGTTCGCCTCGTCATTGGCCTCAGGGGCGCCGTTAGGGTTGCGGGTGACGCGGTTCAGGGCATTCATATCCGTATGGAAATATCACTAACTATGTATATATTGGTGTATGTGTGTATTTTTATTGTTGTTCCCTTTCGGGGTAAAAAAAGTGAGAAGAAGGTTTAAAGGAATGTAATCAAACTGAAACAAGGGACAGTGGTTAGGGTCAAAATGATAACGTCAAGTTGCCGTTGATGGCAAAGCAAAAAAAAAGGGGAAAAATTAAAGTGGTAACACTTCGTTCTGCTAATAAATATTTATTGTTTGTTGGAAACATTTCTTCCTTCTTGTCTTTCGTGGTGGGGCGCTGGCTGGTGTATCAACCCGTGCGAACGTCGGTAAGGTAGAATGCGGAAGAGGGTTTAGGCGAAGTAAGTGAGACTGGATTTCTTCCTAGCCTGCACCGCCGCCACTCCCTCTACGAAATCCTCGTGCGCCACGTAGAGACGATCGTGGCGGAGGGCCAGCATGCCGGCCTCCACGCACACCGCCTTGAGCTGAGCGCCATTCATATCATCGGTACTGCGGGCCAGTTCCTCAAAGTTGACGTCGTTGTGCAGATTCATGCGGCGACTGTGAATCTCTAAAATACGTGCCCTGGCGTCCTCGTCGGGCATGGGAAACTCTACCTTTCGATCCAGGCGGCCACTGCGCAGGAGGGCGGGGTCTAGCACGTCAATACGGTTAGTGGCGGCGATCACCTTTACGTCGTCGGAGCTACCAAAGCCGTCTAGTTGGGAGAGCAACTCTAGCATCGTGCGCTGCACCTCGCGACTGCCGTCCCGACCGTCCTCACTGCGCTTCGAGCCCACGGCGTCCAGCTCATCAATAAAGATAATGGCCGGTGCCTTCTTCTTGGCAAGGGCGAAGGCGTCACGAATAATGAGGGAGCCCTCGCCAATGTACATTTGCACCAGTTGAGGGCCGGCGAGTCGGAGGAAGCAGGCGTCCGTGGCGGCCGCACAGGCCCTCGCCAGCATCGTCTTGCCCGTACCCGGCGACCCATACAGCAGCACGCCTTTAGGGGGTTGAATGTTCAGCTTTTGAAACTGCTCCTTGTGCGTGATGGGCATCACAATGGCCTCAATCAGCTCTGTAATTTGCTTATCCAAACCACCCACATCGGTGTACTTTTCACTAGGGCGCTCCTCAATCTCCATCGCCTTCACACGACTGTCGTACTCCCGGGGGAGGGTGTCCATGATGAGGAAGGTGTCCTTGTTGACGCCGACGAGATCTTCGGGGGCCAGCGTATCGGGGTCCACCAGCCCTATCGCGGGAAGGTAGACCGTGTGGCGCCCTGTCGTCTTGACCACCGCGCTCTTCTGCTTCTGCTTCGCCTTGCCGTCTCCCACCACCAACTCATCCTCCTCCTCGTCATCCCCGCTGGAGGGGTCCAACACCTCCGCGACGCTGGCCACGAGGTAGGGGAGTCTATTGTTGTCTTTGATACGCTTTCTGTTTTCCTCCACCTCGCGGGTCAGGAATTGAAGCTCCTTGGTGGAGCGCTTGATGCTGCCGCGTATTTGCTGCACCTCTTGCTGGAGCAGTCGACTCCGTGTCTTGAGCTGCTCGGTGGTGAGGGAATCGATCTCGGCGAGTTCCTCTGCCGTTAGATTTTCTTCCGCCGCGGGGCGTGCGGGCGCGGCTGCCGGTGTGGGTGCAGCAGACATTCCGTTGGGTGGGAAATAAAAGAAATGATTTAAATATGGAGAAAAAAAAAGGGGACTAAAAAAAAAAAAAAGAGTGTAAAAGGGGGAGAAATAAAATAAGAAGGGGAACATTAATCTTGGAAGAAGAAAGGACAGAACAAAACGTGTAGCCATGAATAATAAAAGGAAAATAAAAAAATATTGATGTGAATAAAAAAAAAAAAAAAAATGGGGAAAAGTTACTATATATATATATATACACATGCACACACGCATACATACATATGCATATATATATATATATATTTACAAAAAAAAAAAAAAAGTTAGAAGAATTTCAAATTTGTTTTGATAAGGCACGAACTATTTGACCTTAAGGAATAAATATACATATTGAACACCTGTTGCCCTTTCTGCGACCTGAACGCTACATCGCACAGGAAGGGCACGAACGTTTGCATCATTATTTCCCTTTTTTTTTTTGTATTTTCTTTCATTATTTAGTTATTGTTTCCATTGATTTTGTGTAAATTAACGATGAATTGTTTTTCTTTTTGCTTCTTCCACTGCCAATAGATATCTCCCTCTCACTCCCTTCTTTTCCATTTCTCCACTCATAAAGAAAAAAACTCTCCGGTAGATGTGTAACGACCAAAGCAAAGAAGAGAGAGAGATGGAAAGAAAAATGTCACTCTTTTTCTTCCGGTTCTTGGAGGAGGAGACACTGGGCTCGGAGGGGTGGGGGAGCGGCCGTTTAGCAGATCGTCCACCATGTCATAGGGGTTGTTGGTGCGCTCCGAGGAGGACTTGCCGGTGGGCGGGAAAACCGATTTGTCCTCCCGGTCCGTCGATTTTGACTTTTTGAACAAGATACCGATAATATTGGTGGATTCTCTCTTTTCTTTGGTCTTTTTCTTGTCAGGGGAGGTGGGAGGGACGAACTGGACGCTCTCCCGTCGCCCGGTGTCGGGGGAGGAGGCGCCGCCGGAGTGGGGGTGGGCGTCGTCGGAGAGCCGCTTCTGCTTCACCCTCTCCTTGAAGTCGTTGGTGACGGCGCGGGACTCCTCCACGCGGGCCGCCTCGCTGTTGATGGAGGAGACACTACTAAAGGGGTAGAGAAGGCTGCCATACTCCCCCGCCTCGGAGATCTTCCGGCTCAGCCGACGCTCCGTCAACTTGCGACGGAAGCTCTGGCGGAGCAGCGCCTCCTCGTCGTCGGGGTCGTCCTCGTCATCGGCGACGTAAAGGTCAAAGAATTCGGCGAAATGGGGATCAAGTGGACTGTCTGGTTGGTGGGGGGGAGAGGACTCCCCCTCTCCATCGAAGGCCACAAATAGAGAGCCGTTGTACTGGTACGTCGACTCCCCCGATCCCGCCCTCTCCCTCCCCTCTCCCTCCTCCTTGGTGTCGGCAAAGAAGGAGGACTCGCATTGGTAGTCGGTGGAGGAGGTGCGCTTGCCGCCGTAGGAGGAACCCTCTTCGGGGGTTGTGGTGTTGACAAAAAAAGTGGCCTCGGCATAGTTAGTATCGGACCCTCTCTTGCCTTTATCGTTCTTCTTCGCCTTGTTCGCCTTCCACATGGTGTAGCGGCGGGTCGGTTCTACATTCTTTCCGCCCTCAAAGAAGGTCCCCCCTCCGTCGTCCACCCGTCTGTCCTCAAACTCCTTCCGCGTCCCCCGGAGCGGCCCCATGTCCACCTCGTAGCGGTCGGGGCGGACGGGCTCGGAGGGGCGGGTGGGGGGCGGGGCGGCACGCGGAGGGGCGGTGTAGGCGGCTCGTTGGGGCGGGGGGCGCTGGGCGGCGACCTGCGGGGGAGCGCCGAAGGGCATGCGCTGGGGGGCGGGGCGGGTGGCGCGGCCAAAGGGGGGGACTGGGCGGGGGGGACGGGGGCCCTGGGGAGCTGTCGCCGCACGGGCTTCTCCTCGTCACTCCAGACCGGGGAGTCTAGGACAGGGACGCCGGCCAAGACAAAATCCTTGCCTCTCTTCCGTTGCGGGGGAAGACGATACATTTGTTAATCAATGGGTGCGATAGGGGTGAAACTATATCAAAGGTATAACAGCGGTACGCGTGCGCTGGGCTACTAGGGCTTATGGTTATCTTTTCGTTTGCCACCTGGGACTAGTGTATCACAGTACAGAGTGAATAAGCTGTACTTACGTTTTAGTTTTACGAATTTCAACAGAGACCAACAATAATTAAAAAAAAAAAAGAAAAAAAAAGTAACAAATAAAAAAGTTCGTCAATTTATTTTTTGAGTTAACGGAAACGTAAATGTAATATATATATATATATAAATATAGAATTCGGAGCACGAGTATAAATAAATAAAAAAATGTAAAATTGTAAAAATGTAAAAATATCAGAAACTGGACTTAAGGTAAAAAAATATGTGTGTTGTAATTTATACAGAAATTTGCAAAAATCTAAAACAGCGAACGGTAGCAAAAAAGAGAGAGAAAACAATATGGTGTTTGCTGTAGTAACTTGAGAAATGAACCGAAGGAAAGAGGGAAAGAAAAGGTGTGACAGTTACTTTAGAGGGGATAGTAAAAGACACTCACGCTCCAAGGAAACTACCAAAACAAACCGAAGAAAAAAAACGAAAAGGTAAAAGAAATTTGATATTTATATATTATAAATGGATACAAAAAAAATGAGAAGAATTAACGCGGAAAGAACAGAAAAATAAAAAAAAAGGTAAAACTTTTCCAGGGGGTTTTGAAAAATGTACAGTTTCAGCGAAGTAAAAATACTGACGAGTCTGTTAAGGGTCGGGCAGGTGCGTCACAGGGGTACAATAAAATAAGCCAAACCAAACACTCGACGCAAGCATAGAATAAAAAGAGAAAAAGAAACAAAACAAAAAAAAAGACAGTTCAATCAAAAAATATAATAGAAAAGAAAAAAAAGTTAACTTAATTTTTTGACTCAAAAATAATAATTAAAAAAAAGGGGGATCACTGTTTCTTATAATTTTCCATATGGAGAATGCTGTATCCCATGTTTTTGTCTACGTGGAGGTCTGTTGGTTTACTAGGAATCACGGTGCGGGTGGTGGCTCTCTTGGTCGTCAGGAAAGGCGGACGGCGTCTGTCCTTCCCGGCCCTTGGCGGGGCCCTGGACATCGCCGGTCGTATCGTCGTGACGCCTCGCTCCTCCATCTCCTCCGTTTCATCCCGTTCCTCCAGACCGCGGTGGTCGTACATGCTGTTGAGAAAGATGCTGTGGATGGGCTGCGTGTGGTCGGTGACGGCGATGCTGTAGTAACTCTTCCGGACAAACGCGCTCTGCAACAGATCCATCCCGTTTTCCCCAAAGTAGTCATAGTCGACCGGGCTCTTGGGCTCGTCCCTGTCTTCCTGGTCTAGGCTGTTGTTGAAGTACTTGCTGCTGTTACTGTTACTGCCGCTGTTCTCTTTGTTGTCGTCGCGCCGGCCGGCGTCGGGGCGGCGGACCTCGTAGCGGCTGTACTCGGCGTGCCTGCCCACGTCCTCGGAGCGGGTGCTGGTGGAGTTGCTTTGCCGGCGGAGGTAGAAGGTGGAGAGGACGGAGGGGGTGTAGGTGCTGGAGGAGTTCATGCCGCTGCCGACCAGGCTGGGGTCGTAGTGCGAGGAGCTGCGGGACAGGGGGTCGCCGGGGGTGTCCTTATTCAAATCCTTGAGCATCGACTCCATCAGCTCTAGCGCCACCTCCCCGGTTCGATGGCTCTCCTCCCCGCTCTCCTTGGTGGCGGGGTAGGACAGACGGCGCTGGCTGGGCTCTCTCTTGTGGATCGAGTTCGTCCACGGGCCGTCCTCCCAGTCCTCCGTGATGGGGCCCACGCGGCGGATGACAGGGCTGTGTGTGTCGCCCTCCGCCCGTTTGGTGGAGAGAGGGGAGCGAAGCTCGGTGCGGGGGGCCGGCTCCGTCCGCGTCTCCTTCACACTAGACGCCAGAATCGACTTGACCTCCTTAATGTTATCATTGTGAAGAGGGGCCTCCTTGGCCAGGGGGGTGACGACGGCGGGGGTCTCGGCCTTGGTGACGGCGAGGTCGAGGGGGTTGAGGGCGGCGAGCTTCTGCGCCGCTTTTTTCTTTCCGGCAAAGTGGTTGGTGCGGGTGGGTGGGCCTTGGTGTTGGTGTGCACCTCCGTCGCGCTCCGCACCGGGCAGTCCCGCTGTTCCTCCGCGCGGTGCTTCTTCTCAGGTTCCGGGGAGGCGGCACCCTGTGGTGTCTCCTCCGGCACAGCGGCCGACCGGGCCTCTTTCCTCACCTCCTCGTAGGCCGCGGGTCGGCTCTTCTCCTCTTCCATTCTCTTCTTATTATTCTTGAGCGCCTTTCGTCTCTCCTGGTCCGCGCGGATCTCGTTTCGGATTCTCTCGTTCTGCTGTCGGCGGAACTGACGATTGAATTCTTGATTGTCCATTTCATCCTCGCTGGACCACTCCGGGGAGTCTAGTATGTCTACGCTAGACAGATGGAACACTTGCGTTACGGCGGTCATATTCAGGGTGTGTGTGTGTGTAGTTAATTATTATTTTTTGAGAGAAATATGGTTAAATTATATAGATATTATGTTTAGACGGCGAAAAATAAAAATTGTTTTCAAAAAAAAAAAAAAAGGTAAAAGGGTTGCAAAAAGGACTATATATAGTAGAAAAAATAAATAGTATTTTTTTGTTGTTTTGTTACTGTTTAAAATGTTACTAACGCCGGCAAAAATAATATATAGATGTGAGAAAAAGGAAAAAAAAAAAAACACTGACACAGAAACCTTTAAAAGAAAAAGAAAAATAAGAAAAAAAAAACAATATATAGTTAAAATATTTAAATATAAATAAATATATAGATGTGTGTGAGAGTATTTTATTTATTTCGCAGCAATGTCTCAACCAGAACACAAAAAACGAAGAAAAAAAAAATATAAAGATGTTTCAATGTAAATATATATATATATAAATAAATATATATATCAGATTTCCTTGACAGCAAAATAGAGAGAGTGAGAGAGAAATACATATTAAACGTGGGTAGCAACGGAAAAGTTGGCAGGGAAATAAAAAATAAAAAAGACGCGCTTAAAATTGTCGCAAAAAGGGTGTCAGTAGTGTTGGTAGATAATAATAATGATACATGAGCGTAATATACAAAAGTTCATTCCTCTCCATCTACCCGATAGACAGCAGTGCACCTCTCTGTCCCGCCATCCCCGGTGGTGTACGTGAGGCAGACCGCCCCCCGCCAGCCGTGGGAGGGCGACGTCCGCAGCCGCACCGGTACCTCGTCGCCCTCCCACCGATCGGCGAAGGCTACGGAGGGGGAAAGACACTCCAGTCGGTGCACGGCGTCCTCCCGGGGCGGCCGCTCCTGCCAGCCGGTGGGGGCCGCGATCGCGACGGTGTCCTGCCACGCGCACCTCCAGTACGGCGCGGGAATACGCGACAGAAAATACTCTTTGCTCTCCTCGTCGGCCTCCAACACCGACGGCGACAACGGAAAGACCGCGAAGGACAGCTGGACGAGCAGGAAGCAGGGGCGGACCAGAGGGGAGGCGGTGGTGCCGTCCCTCCCCGCCGGCTGGCACTCCAGCGCCCCCAGGCCCAACAGCACGCCGTGGGAGTGGGGCAGCGGACAGCGGTCTACAGAGGGCGACACCGACGGCGTGAACTGCAGCTGGCGGGGAGGATCGCAGGGCACTCTAGCGGCGTGGAGCACACAGCCGGTCGACACGCTAAGGACCAGCAGCACGCTCCGCACCGCGCAGACCATCACGCACTCGTCGGTCGGTAGCGGTATGGGATAGGTGGAGGGGTCCTGGTGGGGAAGGAGATCCCTCGCGGCAAATACCGCGCAGTAAATCTCAGAGGCGCCAGCGGTGAACAAAGGCGTACGGCGGACTGCGCCAAGGTGCGCGAAGC
>AUXL01000075.1:0-22334 GCA_000482185.1 Angomonas desouzai | reverse complement strand
CGGTTTAAACGTAACACACATACACACACACACACACACAACGTTTGATCACGGATACATTTTCTGATTGATGTCTTGTAATATAAAACATTTCATGTTTGAGATACGACGAGAACTTGTACTGCCATATTTGCTCCACCATTTCGTTTTTTTTTTTTCTACTGTTTTTCCCGTGCGACGCCTTTGTAGTTTTCCCCTTGTTTTTGCTCCTTTTTTTTTTTTTTAATTGTAGAAGTAGAAAGTTAACTAAAGCCTTAGCACAACTTTTTTTTTTTTTCCTTTTGCCGTATCTCGTTCTGTGATCACATGCTGAGAAGCACTGGAATTTTCCGCAATGCAGAGTACGGTGCCATTGTCATTGGTGGTGGTGTCTCGGGGTGTCTGGTGGCGGGCCGTCTGGCGACTGAAAACTTAAAAACACTCTTGATCGAAAGTGGCACTGATATCCGAAAGAAACCAGAGTGGCACCGCCACGTCCCGTCTAGTCAGATCATCCATCGTGTTTCCAAGCAGGGCTACGAAAACGCGCAGACCACCACCGTCCCTCAAACGACATTGAGCGGGGAGAAGGCGCCGGTGTGGATCCCGACCCCCCACGTCCTCGGGGGCCACGGGGTCATGGGGAGCCGATCGTGGAACCTCGGCGACGCGGGAGACTGGGAGGGGGCACCGTGGGACTTTAGGGAAGAGCTGATTCCTCGTGTCCGGACGTTTGAGCGGATGGAGGTGTTTGCCCCCCACCGCGGTAAGAGAGGTAAATTTGTCATCTCCCGCCCCGCCAATTTCACCCCCTATTTCAAGCCGTTTTGTGAGGCCGTGTCCCAGGATGTGCCCATGATCAGCGAGTTCACGAAGCAGGACTTTCGCGCGACGCAGTCATGCGGCAGACCGGATGTCTTTGTCGATATGGAAACCGGTAAGGCACACTCCACCCTCCAGAGGTATGTGCTGGATACCCAATCCCTGAAGCGACCTCTCTCGGTTCTCTGCGACGCCACGGCAGTCGGCATCACCGGCCCCTCCAAGACCCTGGCGGAAGGAGTGACCGTGCGCCTCGCAGACGGATCACTGCAAGAGTACAAGGCCCCCCTCATCGTGGTGTGCTCGGCACCATTGGATCCTCCCAGCTGCTCTCCGCCTCGAGGGGCTCCATTCAGGTGGACGGGTCGGTGGGCAGTCAGTTCTGGGACATTCCGCAGGTAGTGCTGCAGTTCCGCACGAAGGACCGCTCGAGCCACAACTGCTTTTTCGACCCTCTTGTCCGAAATTTTATCAAGGCCGATTTGCGCTTCGGCAAGCCCCTCTTGAGCCTCCTCTCTAGCTACGACGATCTGCTCGCCTACCGTGCCGACAAGTCCTCCGCCGCCCCCACCGCGACGATCCTTTTTCAGCCCTTCACCCTCAACAACGACGGCACGTCTCCGCTCTCTGGCGAGCACGGCTGTCAGTTTGTGATTCGTCCTTTCCGACCGCAGAGTCGTGGCACCATCGCCGCAGACGGCTCCATCGACCCCCGCTACTTTAGCAAGACCGCCGATCTCGAGGCGGTGCAGCAGGCGGTCCGCTACGTGAAGGAGGTGCTCATCAAGAAGCCCTCCCTTCTCCCCATTGTGGGCGATTTGGTAGGAGAGAGACTAGAGTCCTCCGGCATCAACGGCGGCTCCTGCTCCACCGTCGTCGACCCCTCCACGTTTCAGGTGAAGGGGATGGAGAATCTTTACCTCTGCGACGGCAGTATTATCCCCAACACGCTGAGCGGCAGTCCCCTTCCCTACAAACTCGCCCTGGCGGATAAGTTTGTGGATAAACTGCTAAAAAAGAAAGACGTGAGACGGAAAGTGGAGCAGGAGGAGGAGTCCGGCGGGGGCTCTGCCCGCATTGTTTACTAGTTCATGATGTAGTAAGGCTTTCAGCGATTTTTTTTTTTGTTTCATTTTTTTTTTCAATCACATATATCACAATTTACACAGACTAGGGGCACTTCTTTATTTGCTGAGAACTCGTCGTGCCATAGCATTACACATAAGTAACCACTTCAACCGTTTTATACACTCCCACGTATTTTTTTGTGTGTGTCAAGTGGGCCAATACCGCCGGCCGTACTACGGACCAAAATAATCGATATGATTTACCAATTATACCTCTCTACCCGCCCCTTTCTTTTCTAGTCTTTTTTTACTTTAAATTATTTTATTTTGCGATCCATATTTAATCGAATATATCTTCTCTTCAGTTTACTGGACGAAACGTAGTATTTTTCTTCTTTTTTTCTATTTTTCTTTACTGTTGTTGTTGTTGTCTCATTATACACTGAGAAACTGCATTCTAAAAAAAGGACAACACAATAAAACAACCGAACAAACAAAAGCAAATACTAAAAGAAAACAGGAAAAAATAAATAGATAACTTAATTCTTACATAAATAAATATATATACATATGAGCAACAAGACTCAAATACCAAAACCCGGCTCTAGGAGAACCTCAGGGGTTCCTCCCCCTCTAGACGAAGATACCCTCAACGGGAGTAACGTCATGATTAATGCTGGTATCGCCAACAACAATAACAATAATAATAACTTTACTTTAGTGGCTCAAGATCCACCGTTTACCATACCCAACAATCTCCCCTCCCCCACCGCCGCCATCGTCGACACCCCCATGGCCATCGCCGCCTTGCTGCAGCATCAGCAGATGCAACAGCAGAGCCAGCAGCAGCAGCTGGAGCAGGACTACCTCAACACCCGAGGTACCCTTCAGCACTGCAGTCGGCACATCCTCCTCTCCGTGCTGACCGGTCTACTGGACGAGTTCCCAGTGCAGCTGACCGCCCCTGTTAGGAATAGACTGGAGCTGTTACTGATGCAGCGCCAGCAGGGCTCCGTGCTCTCCCCCAACGCCGCCAACGGTCGCTCCTCTAACCGAAAGTCGCAGTCCTACTCTCCCACGAATATGGGCATGAATAATAACGGTAATAATGCTGCGACTGCTAATAATAATGCTAATAACAATAACAACACGAATAATGCAACCAACGGCAACACAAACAACAATAATAATAGAAGTGGTAATGGTAGTCCAAAGAGTAATTTGGGCCCGTTCGGCAGTACGGGCGGGGCCAATAACAACAACAATTCTAGCAACCCCAATAGCCCTTCCTGGTCCAACCAGCAGAGCAGCAACCCCGTGTCTCCCTATAATGCGAACAATCAGAGCCCCAACCACCGCCGCTCGCGTCACAAGAACAAGGAGGAGGAGCAGGAGATGTGCTTTGTGCACCAAAATATGAGAGCCGTGAAACACCTTCAGCGGAACCCTCTGACAGGGCGCTACGAGTGTGTCCACGGCTTTCACTGCCTCGTGGACGGCAAGACCGACACGGCGGTGCGAGGGGACAGCGGCCGGCCCCCCCTTCCCCCCCAGAGCACCCAAGGTAGAACCACTAGTGACACCTACGATGAGCTCGAGGAATTGCAGAACTTGAAGGATTTGCTGCAGACGGTACGCGATATGGAGGAGGACCAGTGATCGTCTCGAGATGTAAATACAACCATGGAAACTAACACAACACCAATGGACCGATCCCAAACCGCCACTTTGTGCCACTCCTTCAATGACCTTACTGTGCCGATGAATGTAAATAGCACACAAAACATCTACAATATAATTTTTAAATATATGAAAATTAGCAAACAAAAAATATAAACGAATATAAATGATATCAATTGGATGATGAAATCACCACCTTTTCTATCCAATGTAAAAATACACAATAATGCCACCTAATGAGCAACAAACCACAAAATAAATAAATAAACGAATGATAATAAATAAATAAAAAAGGAATGTGAATAAATGAGAGCACCGATTGGTTCAATAAAAAACCCCGCGTTGCATCCCTCCCTCCCTTTCTCTATTCTAGATTGCTGCAAGTGGAGGAGGCAGTTCATCTCTCTGTTGTGATTTGATTACCTTTTTCTTTTATTAATATTATTATTATTATTATTATTATTATCATCACCCTCATTTTTTAAATTTTCTTTCACCATATTGTTATTTTTACCATTTTTAAGTACTGTTATTTCGAAAACAATGTTGAAGGCAACAACCTAATAATAAACCAAAAAATACCCGTCAACGTACAGTTATACACTATGTGATCCTCGCTAACCTTCATCTTTCGTGATACTTCCATATTTGACACCTCTTGCCACATCTTATTGTGTTTTTTATTTTCCTATTTTTTTTTTTTTTATCTTTTCTCTTCTCCCTTCCCTTTTTTCTTTCTTTCTTCTTTTTTTTCTTTTTTTCTAAATCCTTAAACACCAGAAATAAAGCCGTCTTCCACGGAGTACCAGTCCGATCAGCAGAAGATAGATCAAATGGGTGACGGTTGCACCCTATACCGCTGTCCCCCGACCCTTTCCCTTCCCACAGGGGACCCCCATGCCCTGGCATTAGAGACCCTCTTTAGATTTTCCCAGGTCCGCTACACGTGCAACGAGGCCGCTCTACGGGACCTCCGCCTGGTCGCCTCCCCGGAGGAGAGTAGCGCTAAGAATGATTATCAAGTCTACAAAGGGTTTTCGGCCTGCGTCTCCTGCTTGGTGAAGACACTAAATATCGAAAGCATTCAGAGTGATCTTAAACCCGTCCTGACGTGTGTGGAGGCCATCACCGTGAAGTGCTTGTTTCCCGCTTTCATCTTCCTGACACACTTTGAGCCAAACATTTACAACACGTCTATTCGCAAATCGGTCGCCCCCAGAGTATCAACATTTTGGGAGAGTCTGACGGATTCCTACCGGTCCAACGTGCTCCACGCGAATGCCTTTTACTACTGCGGTGATCCCGTCATCACGATCCCGTCTCGCTTCCTTTCGGTGACCTCAGAGAAGAAAGTCAATGAAGTGCTGGAGGAGGTGGAGAAGGCGTTGAAATCCTTAGAACTACTGTACATTTCTCACACCAGGGCGGACGAGACCTTTATGCTGGGCACGAGCAGACCCAGCGTGGCAGACGCGTATGTCTATGCCGGCGCTTCTTGCTTTCTGCACGCCGACTTCAGTGCCTCGATTCATTTAATATCGTTTCAAAAAAAGATGAGAGACGAGTGCCCCCTTTTGACCAAGTATGTGGAGAAGCTTCGGATTATGCTCTATGAAGAGTACAGCGGTACTTACCACCTGAAGCCGTGCATTCTCCCGGACGAAAACGAGGTCGATAGTCGGAGACTCGAGAATATGTATAGCAAAGGCCGTTTGGCGACCCTCCTGTGGACTGGTGTGTTCGCGACGGTGTACTTTGTGGTAGCAAACGCTGATATGTTTACCATTGAGGAGTTGGAAAGTGAACCCACCAAAACGACGGAGGAGGAAGAGGAAGAGAAAAAGACGACAGGAACCGACCCCGCACCATCGACGTAATACACACATTTTAAATTAGTCTTTTTTTACTCAACTTATTATATAAATGCATTTTCTTATTTTGGATCCTTTTTTTTTTTTACTTGTGCTTTTCTGTATTTATATATATACTCACAAAAGTGTCCTGCTAACGATTTCTCTCCTCTCTCTTCTCTCTTTCTCTTTCTCTTTCTCTTTCTCTCACTTCTTTTTTTTTTTTTTTAATTCATTATTCATTATTATTACTGTTCCAGAACAGAGAAGGGAATGAGTATTGAAGATCGTTCGGAGAAGGGCTGGCAGATATGCCCTGGCTCCTCACAGCACGCCGAGGTATCAAATTTGCCCCACGGGACTCTCGTCACGGCACAGGCGTTCACCTCATTGGCTTATATGAATGTTGGTTTCAGCGGAAAAGAAAAAGTTATTTATGAAGTGTTTCTCCAATCTAGTGGACTAATGCAGATTGGGTGGTGTATCACCCCCCATTGCCTACCCTTCACCGAGCACGAGGGGGTGGGCGACTTTCCGATGAGCGTTGCAATAGATGGTCGGCGTTCAAAAGTGTGGAGTGTAAAAGGGTTTCCATCCGAAATGAAATGGAACGCCGGAGACGTGGTCACCTGTCTTGCTGATTTAGGATCGGGCCGTTTTGATTATTACCTCAACGGAGTTTTTTGCCACATGCTCCACTTACCCACCCGGAGTGAATTGGTCCAGCGGAAGGCGATGTGGTACCGGGACTATGATTCGATCGATGAAATGTTGGTGTACTTCCCCGCCTTGTCGATGGACTGTGACGAGGCGGTAGTGGTGAATTGCGGCGAAGCCCCTTTACTGTTTCGCCAAAATGGATATCTTACCCCGGCAGAGATTTTCCTAGCACGAACCAACTCGACAAAGGTACACCTCAGCTTGGGGATGATCCCTTTGGCCCCTATGCTGCCGTGTAATTGCCCCGCAGGCAGCCCTTTCGACACCCCTGAATCGCACCTCCGTCTTCACATATCCCGGAAAGCGAAGGAAAATGAAACCAGCTTTGTGTTTGATCTCGTCCAGTTTTATCTCTCCTACCCCGAACAGCACTGGAGACCTGTTATTGTACTCGTCTACATTTACTTTTCTTCGGTCTATGACGAATACAAGAGCGATGACAGTACCCGAGGCAAGGGAGACGCCGGTACCGCGGGGTCCGCGGTGTATAACCGGATACTTTCCGCGCTGCACGCCCTACTCCCGGAGCCGCTGTTTGCCTTTTTTGGTAAATTCCTAGTAACCGTGATCCAACACTACAACGCCCATGAAACGGAGGCCCGTTTGAAAGGTTGCGAGATGGTGCAGTGGCTCTGCCGATGCACGGTGTGGCGAAGGTCCTGGATTCGTCAACAGCGATGGTTTTACAGCAACTTGGTGAATCTCTTTCACATTGGGCTCCCCTCTCAAGAGGAGTTCGATTTGATTTCGGAGCTCCTGGAAGACCCCACCGTCCCTGCTGTGACTGTCCTTTCCAGCGGCATGGACCAATTAGCGTCCCCCAAACAACTGTTCGAGGCAGCGGACGGCGTGCTGACGGAGCTTTTGAGGGATGAGTGGTGCCACAGCTATTTGTGCCGCACTATTCAATTCTTTGTAGAGAAAAAGACGGAGTGGTACAACCTCAACGGTAGGTACAACCGACACTTACCCTGTCTCGTACAGTACGACGGTTTATCCACATTGGGGTTTCTATTTCTTTCCTTCGCCAACGCTGTCACGAATCAAGCAGAGAACCTAATCGATGAGGAGCCGTTGTCCTCCCTCGGTGGACTTCAGTGGAGAAGTACCGCTCTCCATTGGCTTCCCACGGCTGTTTTTTACGGCCGACCATTGGGCAGAGCGGCGGACTCGCGTCTGGGCGGTGCCTACAGTTTTCTAATGGATAAGCCAGAGCGGAGGGAACCCTCCCAGTTCCGAAAGGCAGCAGAAGACTTTGACAATGATTGGAAAATGTTCGTTGCCGCCGCTGACGGCGCGGATCCCGTTGATGACACCCTTTCCGACCCGTGTGGGAAGCAGCTATTTCTTTGGACGGTGCTAGGCTGTCAGGAGTTTCTCAGCCCCACCCTATCCAAAGCCTTACTCATCCCCGAACAACTGGACAATAGTATAGAAAAGTACCGACTAAGCGTGGCGAATGAAAAGTTCCTCGTTGAATCGCCTAAGGAAGATGGCGCACCGGAGGAGTCTCCCTCGACCGACAGTGAACCCATCACGGATCTGGGGGTGGAGATTGTGTTGCTGCTCGAGTGCACGGCGTCGTTTTTGACACTTTTGCGGAGTGGTGTGGGCAAAACGTTTGTGATGAACCTGGGCGCGACACTGGGCTACTACTGGAGCCGCTTCCACGGCAAGGATGGTGGCGCCTCTCAGGGCGAGGATAACTACACCCCCGCCGACGCCTTTCTGTTTCTACCGTTTGAGACGTCCTCTCTCTTTACCGACCTGTGGGTGTTTTTTATCACCTCCACCACCTTTGTCGAAGAGCTGACCACCCAGTTTCCCAACATGGCCTTTTCCTTTTTTGATACGACGCGACGGCAATCTCTGTCGCACGCGGGGGCGAGGGAGGGGGCGTACCAGTCTCTGCCAAGTCTACTCGGTGGAAGAGGCCAGTACCGCAACCTTGTGGCATCCGTTTTGCACAACCAAGAGACCGCCCCGGGGGAAACGGAAAACTTTCTAGAATCCACCATCAAGGACTGTGTATCCATCTACTCGGAGCAGAACGATGACACCACCGCACTCAATTTTCTGTTCTCACTCCAACAAGAAAAGGGTTGCCTTTTACCCCCTCCGCGACTCTTTGGCGAAAGATTCTGGTGGCTTCTGTCGGAGAACCAGCCCTTCCACCACTCGTCCCGCCGCGGTTCCACAGTCGGCGCCGATGAAAGGTACTTTTCCACGTTTCAAAACTTGGTCCCACTGACGGAAATTAAAGTACTTTTACTCCGCAACGTTGACAAATGCAATTTACTGCTCAGTCGCATCAGTCCGCTCCTCCCGATTCGTCAAATTGAGGCCCTTTCCCCCGACGATATCAAAGAGTTCACCGCCCAATACGAGACCCTCCGTAAAAATCTCTACTGCTTTGAGTTTTTGTACAAGGTGTTTAGCTCGCTCGAGGCGAAGAGTCAGGCGGACAGTGACACCGACCTCATCACCGACAGTCAGCTGTCTGCCTTCCGCCGGTCGATTCTGGACTTGGTACTTCAGTCCCTCATCCGCATCCCCTTCTCCTTTTCCGAGGAATCGGTGGATCGACGGACGCTCAAGGCGACGGAGGGGAATTCGGTGAACACTTCGGTGATTTCCGCCAAGTCCTACCGATCTCAAATTTCCTCCTCCTCCAACTCTAGGTCTCGGGCGAGAATTGTGGAGAATGTATTGCTGGGCAGAACCTCGAGAAGTGCGACGGGGTGGATCGTGAGCTCCAATGTGTCCTGCACAGTGACCGGTCTCCTTTCTCCGGGGTTTTCGGTTCTGTTGCACGTTCTGAAGAGCTACTCTATGGATCAGAACCCCTATCTAGAGTCGATGCGAAAAGAGGACATTCAGGAGCTCATTCGAAGGGCCAAAGGGGCTCTGCGACACCCATGCTGGCGCGAGAATGACGTCAGTGAAGGCGACTTACTGACAGACGATGAATGTCTCCCTCCCGCCGCCCAGGAGGGAATCAGCAAGCTGGTCCACCTTCTCTCGGTGCTAGAGGGTCAACTCTCCGCCATCCCCACGAGCGGCAGCCCCAACGCCAGCAAGACGTCTAAACGAGTAAATTCGGTCGGTTTCGGGGGAATCCCCGTGACGGAGGAAAAGTTTGTGGGTGGACGGTGCCTCATCTGCATGGAGGCGACCGCAGACACCAAATTCAAACCGTGCGGTCATGAATGTTGCGAAATGTGCTTTAGTGTTTACGCTAATAAACTGATTTCCCAGAGGGAAACGAAAGCGGTCTGCTTTTTCTGTAAAACTACCATTGCCGGCCTTCAAAAAAATAAAGCAGACTAATTTTTATGTTGAGTTTTACAACCTTTCTTTTTCGTTATAATTTCTGCACACCTATAGCTATATTTCTATATAATATATGTCTATACCTATACGTACAAAGGAGTGAGTACGTACCTTTTATTTTTTTTTATTTTCAATTTCCGCATACTAATTTCTTCTAAACCAATTTTTTTAGAATTCATTTACCCCCCCTTTTTTTTGACTTCAAACAATTTGTGGCCCATTCTCTTACACTCCTGTCCATTCCCCTTCTTTTTTTTTTTTTTTTGTTAAACTCTTCATATTTTCAGAATTTAATAGTAATTTTTTTTTTCTTCGTTCAACATGCAGGGAAATTGGGCGGTTCTTAAAAAGAACTGTACTAACTTCTTTCCGGGTTTGCTCGCTTTCGCCACCGAATCCCGCCAGGCTTTTGACACATGGCTGAAGATCTACAACCGTGGCCTCAGCCAGGGCCCGAAGGACTTCCAAGAACAAAGCGAATCCTACTCCCCTGACTTCTGGAAGCGTGGTGTGTCTCAGGACAAGAACATGTGGGTGGACAAAAATCTTAGTGAGGAGGTTTCTCAAAAGGAAATCGCACAGCTCATGCGCGTGAAGGTAGATGTGTGGCGTATGTCTCATATTGCCGCCTCCACCGTCGTGTTCGGCGGTTACGCTTTACCTTTTGCCTTGTTCTGGCTCGCCAACGACACCTGGACCCCCTCCTCCTTCAACGTGACCAAGGAAGAGAAGAAGGCGTGGCGCGAAGCTCAGGACTTGTACCGCTACCGCAGTGCCCCTTCCTACATCACTGACACCAAGTGGTTCTTTGACTTCCACGCCTACCCCTTCACCCCTGTGCAGGAGCGTGCGTGGGATGACCTCTTTGAGAAGAACGATGTGCGCCGCGACCCCAACGTTATTCGCCCCGCCGCTGAGATGTACGACGGCTTCATCAAGCTGGAGACCATCAAGCGCAAGTCCCTCCGCCACCTCTCCCGCAGCATGAACATCCCCACTTTCCCGATGCTCACCCGCATGTGTAACAGCACCCGTGTCCGTGACTACTGGAACTTGGCCTGGAATGAAGACTACATGGTGATTCAGCAGAAGCTCCACGAGAAGATGTCCGATGAGGATTTGTTCGACTACGCGTGGCGCCGCTTCCTCGCCCCCACCGACAAGGAGCTCACCCGGGATCAGGTGATGGAGCGTGTGGAGGACTACCACACCTTCCTCGGCCCCAAGTTCGTGGAAGAGGGTAAGGCTCCCAACCTCATCATCCTCACCAACTACGTCCTCGGCTACTACAACGACCCTGCCTACCTGACCGAAGACATTGCCTCCCTCGACACCAACGACTACGAGTACATGGCCCACTATGGCAAGGACGCTTTTCTCCGCCGCCTTGAGTTTGAAAACGGTCCTCTGCGCGATCAGGTAGAGGCCCACACCCAGAAGCTGATTGCCGAGCGCGCCGCCGCGAAGCAAGCGTCCCAGCCGAAGGTGGAGGCTTAAGCTCAAGGAAGGACGACGTACGCTCGGGTAGTTGCACCTTCTAGCGATCTTTAAGTATAAAAATTCTTTTTTTTTTCTTTCTCTTTATGAACAATTTAGAATATAGTGAAAGTGGGTTAATATTAGTAGGCACATATAATAATCCGGTATCTTTTTTTTTTTTTTTCTTAGTGGTAGTGGTTGCACTTCTTACTGTATGTAGCTTTTTGTGTAGTGTTCATTAGAGCTCATTTTACTCTCTTTTCTCTCTTCTTTTTTTTTTTTTCATTATGCACATATCTAATTTCTCTTTCTTCTAGTGTTAGGTAAATAAACGTTTTTTTTTTCTTTGTAATTTTTTTTTTTTAAGATTGTCAAACGATGAGCGGAGAACTAGCGGATTTTGATGGCGATGACGTCAAGACCACTGTCGTTTCCAACCAGGTCGGAGCCGGTATGGGCACCCACAGCGCGGCGGCCCTCGCCGGGTTTCAGGACTTTTGCTTGAAGAGCGAGCTCGCCAACGCGATTCGTGAGCAAGGCTTTGAGCACCCCTCCGAGGTGCAACACCAAGCCCTCCCGAAGGCCATGTACGGCGCTGATATTTTGGCTCAGGCCAAATCCGGTATGGGAAAAACCGCCGTATTTGTGTTTGCCCTGTTGGAGCAGATCGCCGCTCCCCCGGAAGGAAAGAAGCCCTACTGCCAGGCGGTGGTGCTCGTTCACGCCCGTGAGCTCGCCTACCAGATTGAGCAGGAATTCAAGCGCTTCAACAAGTACCTCAGCTACGCCACCACTGGTGTCTTTTTTGGCGGTGTGCCCGAGGATGAGAACATCCGCCAGCTCCGAAAGGAGGTGCCGGCTATTGTAGTTTCCACCCCCGGCCGACTGAAGTCCCTCATTGTGCGAAAGGCGCTTGATGTGTCTCACGTGAAGTGGTTTGTGGTGGATGAATTCGACCGCTGCCTAGAGGACAACAAGATGCGCCAGGACGTGCAAACCATTTTTATGAAGCTGCCCAAGGAAAAGCAGGTGATGATGTTTTCTGCCACCATGACCGATGAACTTCGCGAGGTCGCCAAGAAGTTCATGAACAGTCCTACCGAAATTTACGTCGACCAGCGCGCCAAGCTGACCCTGCACGGTCTTGTTCAGTTCTACATGAACGTCACCGAGGCGAAAAAAGTGGGCAAGCTTTGCGAAATCCTCGATGCGGTGGAGTTCAACCAAGTGATCATTTTTACCTCCTCCGTGGAGCGATGCGAGGGACTCGCGCAGCAACTCCGCCTGCTCAAGTTCCCCGCCCAGGCCATCCACTCCCGCATGGACCAGAAGGAGCGCCTTCGTGTGTATGAGAGCTGCAAGTCGAACGAAACCCGCATCGTGGTCTCCACCGACCTCTTTGGTCGTGGTGTGGATATCGACCGCATCAATTTGGTGGTGCAGTTCGATATGGCCTCTGATCCCGATTCCTACCTTCACCGTGCCGGTCGCGCCGGTCGCTTTGGTACCAAGGGTCTTACTGTTGCCTTTATCACCGAGGAGGAGAAGGAGATTAAGAGGGAGAACCGCAAATACACCGACGGAGGCATCCTGAAGGAAGTGCAGGACCGTTTCGAGATGCAGATCGCCGAACTTACCGATATCAAATCTCAACTGAAGGAAAGCCAATATATGAATTAGAAGGTTGGACTCTCTGTATCTGCGCCCCCGTGCACTGTAACTTAAGAATAGAGTGGCTTTATCATTACAACACCCAAGCTACGACAACCATCTTATTTTAAAGTAAAGTAAAAAAAAAAAAAAAAAAAAAGTTTTCATTTTTTCTTCATTTATTAAGAAAACAATAAAGGTAAAGAAAAAAAAAGCCCAAAAATTACTAATAAAAATCTATGAACCCGCGCCTTCTATAATTTTTATTAATATATATATATTTTTCTCTCTCTATCTTGTGACTGGGCTACGCGTCGTGAAAAAGAAAACGCGGATTGGCGTGTTTAACTATCCTTCGGCATAAAATATTAGATCCAACTCTCTCTCCATTTTCCTTTTAGCTTTTTAGGAAACCATCGATTATAACGAGTTATATAGGTCTGCCTCATGCATTTGTACTCGAAAGATCAGCAGGCTTTTCACCTGACCCGGACGAGGGCGGAGAAGTGGTTCACGCGCATCAACACCCTTTTAGTAGCCGTTCAGCTAGCCTGTTGGCTGTGCGCCCTTATCCGAACCGCCTCCAATGGTTCCAACTCCATGCGTAACTCCATGTTTTCGCAGTCCAATCTAGTGCTGCGGGAGGTGTACCTCACACCAGACTGTGTCTATAACGTGACGCGGACCCATGCGTTTTTTACCACTGTGCAATACAGCATGAGTAGTGACAATGTCGGCTACTATGTGAGCCGAGGGGTGCTCAACATTCGCTATCTCATGGCGATCACTGGGGTACACATGGTGGTAAGCGCGTGGAACCGCGTTTGGTTCGAGACCAACACACACGAGATTCGGTATCACTTTGCCGTGTTCCGGAAAGACATGGTGTCCACGTGGGAAGTGCTTCTTTTGGTGATTGGCCTCGTTGTGACGTTTGGGATTACGGAGGAAAATCAAATCATGAAGGACTATTTAGAGTACTGCAACCAACAACTTTATCAGGGCGTTTACAATTCTGTCATTCCCTACGTGGAGCTGTATGTTTCCTATTTCATTTCGCTGGGCGTGATGGTCATTAACATTATTGTGGCCTGTGCCAACATGCTGAAGGAAAATCCGAGGAAAAAACTGCTGAAGGAGGATGAAGAGCGACAGCGCCGTGCACGGGAAATGATGGAGATGAACCAGATAGAGGCAAGCTTAAAGCAAAGCCCAGGAGCGGACACGGCGGGCCCCATCTATGCGACCGATTTCGCCCCTGTGGGACAGACCTTTCCCACTTCCCAGCCTCCGCCAGGGCTTCAGAATTCCGGTTCGGGGGAGAGGAGGGGTGGGAACTTGGACGTGCCTCCCCAAGAGGTGTTTGACCCTTTATACAACGATCGGGAAACTCCCATCGTCGAGGATGCTTACCCCTTTCAGGAAGGGATGAACGGTGAAGAAGAAGATGTGTATGTAGACCCCTCCAACCTGTCGGCCAACTACGGCCCCCCTAGACAAGCGCCGGCTGGGAATGCGTCTCGCGGCTCTGACGCGTCAACGACATTGGTAGGGAATAGAAATAACGTCTTTGTACCGCCTCCCTTTTCCGAGGACCCCGGCCGTGATCAGCGGCTCAATCCACCGTCTCCCTCTTTTGACGACTATTCTGACAATAGAGACATACCTCCCCCATCTTACTAGATTTAGAGTAAATGACAACTAGAATGTACTTTTTTGTTTTGTTTTTGTTTTTGTTGTTGAGTCACTCTGTTTTTTGGGGTTGACTTCTTTCCTTTTGCTCCGGAACAAGGATTGACTACGATTTTATTGCGCCCTCTTTTTTCCCTTTTCCTGTTGAAATTGTTTCTGTTCTATTTCCCCCAACATTCATCTTGTTTACTCTTTCCCCTCCTTCTCCTGCCCTTTTCAAAAGTTCCCGACATCTTCTTATGTCTCAGCAGCAGGAATACTTCCGCCCTCACGGCGTGGACCCCACTATCCAGCACGAGAAGGCGTACCAGCACCAGAGCGCCGTGAACGAAAACCTTCACCGCCCTAGCAAGAAGTACGTCAACCAGTCTGGCCACATCCGCTACACCAAGAAGGTCGGTCTCGGCTTCAAGACCCCCAAGACCGCTCTTAACGGCAAGTACATTGACCGCAAGTGCCCCTTCACCAGCAACGTCGTCATCCGCGGCCGTATCCTTCGCGGTATTGTCCACTCCAAGAAGATGCAGCGCACGATTGTGATCCGCCGTAACTACCTCCACTTCGTCAAGAAGTACCAGCGTTACCAGAAGCGCCACAAGTCCTTCGCCGTGCACTGCTCCCCCTGCTTCGACCCCAAGGTCGGCGATGAGGTCGTGGTCGGTCACTGCCGCCCTCTGTCCAAGACTATCCGTTACAACGTCCTGGAGGTCGTCTCCAAGACCAACGCGGATAAGGTCGGAAAGAAGTTTGCCAAGGTCTAAACGGTGTTAGACATCCAGGGAACATTCAACTCCTTTTTATTTCTCTTTTATTTTCTTTAAAAAAAAAAAAATATCTTCGCTTTGTTTTTGTTTATTTGTTCAGTGTTTTGGTACCATTTTTTTCTATTTTGCGGTGCGCATTTCTTTACCTTTCACCCATTTCTTTCCCTCCCTTCTCTCTCATTTTTTTTTTTTCGTAGTAAGTACACCACAAAGGTATGTGCGCGTGGCGGTTCAATGCCGCTAATACCAACACATCGAATCAATTAGCGGGTATTGGGACTTCTTCCATAGCGGGGGATTTCTTGAGAAAAAATGCTACCGAATCAAAGGTTACTTTCAAGGAGGAGAGCGACTCTTACGATGAGGAAGATCTCGAAGAGGACGAAGAAGAAGAGTCGTTTCACGAGAGAAAACCCCCACCGGTAATCCCAGAGAAAAAGCCAAAACCAACCACTAACACCCTAAACTCGATCCTGCAAAACACAGCGGCAAAAGCCCTCACCGCACCTCCCACCAAACTCAACACCACTAGCAACGCCCGTGCGTCTCTGGCAGCAAACCTCTCTAGACAGCTGTTTAAAAGTGCTGGGGGATTTCAAAATCAACCCGCCCAACAAGCCGACGAGGACGAGTACGATGAGGAGGATCTAGAGTTTTTGTCCCCAGCGGACCAGGATTTTGTTCTCGACACACGCGATTTGTTTGATGACGTCGACCCAGAATTGCTCTCCACCAAATTTGTGCCCCATGAGCACGTGGTGGGGGTCATCACGTCGGAGGTCCCCGGCGAGGAGGCAGGCCCGGAAGAGATTGAGGATAATTTAGCCCCTTATGAGGATTTGGCCGAGGAAATCGATCTCTATCTCAATTCCTACATTGAAGAACATCACGAGGAGTTCAACACCTCCATCTCTGATTTTTCTGAGATGATTCTCGCCGTTTCCAACAGTGATGACACGTTGGCGCGTCTCAAGCAGCTGCTAGCGGAAGCTTCCATGTCGTTAGAAAGTCACGCGGAGCAGCTTCGTGTGCTTCGACTCCGAGCGGCCAAGTCTCTCTTTATGTCAGAAAAGCTTCAAAAGCTCCAGACCGCCCTCACTATAGAAAGTGACGTGAAAGACTTACTTCAATCGAAGCATTATTTGAGCGCGGTACTGCTTTTAAAGAAACAAGAAAAGTCATTGAATCAGCACCTGAGCGATGTGAGGGCGACCCAGGGACTGAAGGAATTTGTGGATACCACCCTCTCCACTGTGCACACCCCACTCATAGAAGACCTCCTCTCTTGTATTTTTCGACACGATCGACTCCTCGACGCCGACGCGCATTTACTGGAGGAACTAATGGGGAACGAGGGCGGTGGGGGAGAGACCAACTCGTCTGCCCCCAATGTCTTAAACACCGTTAGAAAATACTGGCAAATTGTGGATTTAGAGGAGGAAAGCAAATCCGGCGCGAACCATGAGCAGTTTTCCCTAGCCGCCATTGTCGACACGTTGGTGGACGACCCCAACAATGACACCGTATCAAAGGATTATCTAAAATTTATCCCCCTCTGCGTCAAGACGCTTAACGTTTTGGGGAAATTAGATTACTGCCACGAGGCGTTTTTCTCCAAAGCCACCCGAAGTATTGAACTCTTCATTGCACGGTTTATCAAATTGTACGATGCCTATCGTCGAAAGTCCATTAGTAAAAATGCGGTGTCGGGCGGCGACGGGTCTGCCACGGTGCGGGCCATCAAGGTTCGTGCATTTGACATTACGAGTGACATCATCTCCCCCGAAGAGGCGGTTTCCATCATTCAGTCCCGCGATATTCAAGCCATGCTGGCGGCCATGTTCAACGAGCTCGAAAAAATGGTGAGAAATGCGGATTATCTGCACAAAATCATCATGGTCAGTCAGTTCCCCTTTGTTTCCCCCTTTATCGTCAAGGCGGTCCCGTTTGATGTGGAAACGACCTCCTATTCATGGGACTTTTCGAGCTTTCCGTTGAGGGTCGACGGTGACTTTATAGACAAATTGAAAGACTCGGTGTACTCGGTTGAACGCAGCATCAACGACACGAGTGATTTTACCGAAGGGGATGTGAACACGTTTACTCTCTTCAAGCAGTTTTTTAATCTGGATTCCTACTTTACCGAGGACAACGGGTCGTTTAAACCGGACGCGGTCACGGTAGATCTGCTGGGCCGATACGTGGAGGAGTGCGGTGGAAACGTTATGCTCAACTACGGGAACAGCGTCGAACCGGGCAGTTTGGAAAAAATAAAAAACAAGCTAAATTCTGAGATCCACAACTTGTTTCGTATTATATTGGTGTCCAAGGTAAAGTATTTGCAACAGGAATGGGACCTGCAGGTGTTGTGGACGCAAATGAATTATCACATTGAATTTGTGTTTCATGTGCTCTGTGACGCGAAGGATGCGGATGAGGAGGGCGACGACCTGGTCACCCTGCACCCCTTTCTGAAGCAGAAGAATCTCGTTCGTAGGGTGCAACGCACCGCTGCTATTTTACAGAGCAGCGAGAAGCCGTCCTCCGATTACGAAGTGCCGCTCGACAAACAGCTCTGCACCTACGACTCCGGAGGCCTTCTTCGGCTTATTGAGGAAACGGGCAGTGTTTCTTTTAGCTTAGTGGGCGCAGTGAAAAAGACTCAGAACGATATCAAAAAAGGTAACGCCGGCCAAACCCGTCAGTATGAGGCCATGTACAGTGATTCAGCCAAGTTGACTGCGCTTTCCGAGTCCGGGGGCGGCGGTGCGGGGGGTATGGACGCCCCTCTTGTTCTTTTACAGGCCACTCTACTTCGAAACTGGTTTGTATTTTCCGCCATGAACATCTTATCTTGCTATGAAAGCGCTCAGAGGTTCTACACCAGATGCTGTGATCGAGTCCCAGAGTTCACGCTTTATAATCAAGATGACAGTGTACTCGGATTCTTTAAAAAATTCTTCCGCAACACCTACATTCCCCTTTTGCATTCTTTCCACTCTCAGAAACTTCAACGTTTCTTTAACGAAATGGGGGACATCAATACCGCAAAACCACCCACGAAAGCTAACTCTGACAAGTCCTCTACGGAGCCCCCTGATTCGTCCTGGCCCACCGTCCCAAAGGCGGAATCTCACTATCCGATACTGTCCTCCGTGTATTATGTCGGGCAGGTGATCAAAAAGATTTCCAAAATACGCTCCATTCTACCGGAGCAGCTCGTCGAGGATGTCGAGATGAGCTCCTCCGAGGCCCTTATTTCAGAACTGGCGGTGTTCATGAAGAGAAAGATTCAAAATTTAGGACAAGGTACTATTCAGTATCGGATTCTCAATCAGCCGTTCGAGGATGCCTTTGCCTCCCTGCCCAATACACGCTGGTTGTCCTTGACTGACGAAGAGCACATGCTGCAGTCCCACCAGTACGTGGACAAAGATCTCTATCTTTATTACGATTACAACAGTTCGTTGCGCACCAGCGGACACGAATATAATCAGTCTCCCGACACTCTCAAAGGGCTCGATTTGGCCGATGACACCATGACGGAGCAGCTAGGGGCGGTGAATGCTAAAGATCTGTGCCTGCCCTCCGACAATGCCATCGTAGCGCTGTCACTGCTGTGCTCTTCTATGGAGTGGCTCTGCGCCACCATTCTGCAGCATCTCTGGCCCGAGCACCACGAGTTTTGCGACTATACCAACTGCTCCGTCCCCGGATACCTATTCTCTAGACAACTTTCCCTCGCTGACACCACGTCCACCAATATTGGCACCCCTTACGGCGCACAAAAAGTTCGGCTTTCTGGCCACTTGAATCGGTTGTGTTCTCTATCTCAAGTGTGTCTGTTTTATCTTTCCATTGAGTCTCGCTTCTGCGCATTCCAATACATTCCCCAACTCCGCGATGAGTCCTATAACGTGGCGGTGCTTTCCAATTCTGCCGATAATTTTGTGCAGGCCTATACACGGCGCATGACGCACTTTTACTCGCTTCTAAGACAGTACTTGGGAAAAAAGAAAATCAAGTACACCACCATTACAGTGGGGAAACCGCTGAGCGAACTTGTGCTGCTAGAAATTGCCCATCTCCGTGACAAGGCCATCACCCCAGCGGGGTTGGCCCGCCTCAAAACGGATTTGCTTGTCATGCAAACCATGCTGCAATTAGTCCTCCCCACCGATCTCGAACTAAGGGAAACGGTAAGTCGCCACTTTGCCCGTCCAGCCATCTTTCTGCATCATGTACTCAATCAAGACGTGGTCAATGACTTGGTGTCGAGCGGCGATTACCGGCGCTTCTCTCCATCCGAAGTAGAAGTTCTCATTCGACTCGTGTTTCGACAAGTTTCTGGCGCGAATGACGATACCCTGGCAGTTCGCAACATTCGATTGTTTAACTCAAAGGTAAAGAACATTGAGGCGACGAGGGAGTTGATGCAGTTATCTGACGCCCCTCCATCAGCCGAAAAGCCGCGCTTGCCCCTTAAGGGTCAAACCGCACCAGATGACGTTAACGTGTCACTTCGTGCCTCCGAGTCGCAGTCGTCCCCTCTCTTAAAAGAAACGGCGAAGAATCCCCCCGCTGCTTCCCCCATGCTGGATTTGGCTGCCCGACCGAATATAACTGGCCCAGTCGCAAAAAGCAGAAGAGAGCGAAGAGGAGGAGGAGGAAGAAGAGGAAAGTGAAGAAGCGGAGGAGGACGTCACCGAAGAGGAGGAAGAAGAGGAGGAAGAGGAAGAAGAAGAAGAGGAAGAAGAGGAGAAGGAAAAGGTAAAAAGCACCCCAACTGCTCCCCCAACTGTTTTACCAAAGAGTACCCCCCCAATTGTCACCCCAAATACTTCAGCTGCCGCCGCCAAAGCGCCTCCCAACGCACCACGTGTTCCTCCGCTCAAATTAGGGACCCCCGCCCCCACCACCCCTACTCCACCAAGTGCGTCACAGCCCGCGGCGAAGCGCCCCCCGTCAAGCTCTTCTAGTTATGAATACGAGGAGGTTTCCGGAGAGGAGTCTAGCGAATATGAGTATGAAGAGGAAGAAGAGCCAGAGACGCCGGAAAGCCGACCGGCCGCGAAGCAGGCTGAAACCTCATCCGATGAGTACGAATATGAAGAGGTGACTGAGTCAGAGGAAAGTTCGTGAAAAACAAAAAAAGTAAATACTCCCTTTTTTTTTTTCGGTTATCTGCTTGATTTTTTTTTTTTTTCTTGCCGTCTGAAGTTGCCAAATTTTAATATCTGTGCTAAAAACTGTCGCCCCCCTTCTCTTGCCTTTCTGTAGTTCAAATTCAGGGATAGTTTTTTTTATTTTTTTTATTTCCAACTCCAGCACTTCTTTCCCGTTGTTTCTATGGAGGGCATTGATGAAACGATGATCGGCGGTGTCTATGACGCATACGAGGGCAGAATTCTTGTTGGACCCATTATTAACGCCGATTTTTTCATTACCCTACCGGAGGGTTCTAGTTTTGGGGGAGTGGTTCTCCCCCCTGTCTCGAACCGGTACATCATCAGCTGCCTTCCCTTACCCTCCTCCACTAACACGGCACCGTCTGCCGACAGTAATGCTCCAACCAATGATAGTGAAGATGCGGCGCACCGCAGACAGTCCGCAAGTGACTTTATCGCCAAACTGAAGCAAAAAAGAGCTAGTTTAGTGCTTCAGAGGGGTAGTGCATCGGATACCATGACGGAGACCCAAATCGCCACGGAAGCGGTCGCTAAAAAAGTTGCGGAGGACAACCAGCGGGTCTTTAACTTGGCGAGTAAAACTCTGGGAGAGTCGCACTGCGTATCATGCGTGCTGGACGAAAACACGGAGGAGAGCGCCCAACAAATAGAGGCCGCGGCCTTTTTGGAAAGGTGTCTGGAATCGGACCCTCTTAATATGGTTTATGTGTTTTCTGAGAGCGGAAAAAACAGGGCGAGTTGCCTGGTTTTACATTTTCTGCAAAAGAGAAAACAAATCCCGCTCGTCGACCTGTTCAAGGCTCTCCCATTGTGCACGCCCTACATTCGCCATCTTATGGCGCTTCTCACCAACGACCATTCTCCCGCAGACTCGTTTAACCCCGAGGTTTACCTGTTCGCTTACTTCTGTCGACGGTACAATACACTGAGTGAGTCCGACGTTCGCGCGGCGATGGAAACTTGCCCACAGGAGTACATTAAAGTAGACCGTTTATTGTCTGAACAAAGTGCGTTTCTGAAAATCAGCGGGAAAAAATACTAAATGCACACACTCCTTTTGTTTGCCGCTCCACAAAAAAAATGTGACAGGGAAACGAAGTCCAGCTTGTATAGATTATTAGATTGTTGTTATTATTATTATTTTTATTATCATTATTAATTGTTGCATTTATGCTGCATGTTGTACTTGTCTTTCCCTCCACTTTAGTATTTTTCAACGTAAACATTTCCTCCCTCATTTCAAAACAAATAGCTTTTTTTTTCCCCCTTTCCTTTTATCCTATGATGCAATGCCCCTGTGGTCAAACAATTCGGTTTTGTCCCTGTTGCGGTGCGCCACTCGCTACGGTGGACAGTACACCCAACGTTAATAAGAAGACCAGCCGTTACAGCAGCGGCGGGGAGAGGTCAACCCAACTGGACTGGGCCAAGGATTTACCCACCACGGGCGAGCTGACCGCTTTTCAAATTTTCTACCATCTCAATAAAACTGACTCGGAGTCTGATGTTAAAACATGGGCGAGTAAATGGCTACAAACGGAAGATTCCGTGCGTCTGGATTATGAATCAAAAGCAAAGCTGCTTAAAAGCGCACCATGTCACAAAAAAAGCCTACCTGACTTGTCTTTAGATTCGTGCCACTCCCCACTGTCCTTGAGTGCTGACACCACCAATGCGCGAGCTCCCCCCTTTGCCTCCCCCACCACTCGCCGTCAAACCGAAGTCGGCGAAGCGGAAACGAACCGCCAGCAGTTTTGAACTGTTTCGCTCCTGTAAAAAAGGCCAGTATCGCACCATGTCTGACATTAGCGCCGCCTGGAAAAGTATGACACCGGAGGAAAAGGCGCCCTTTGACGAACAGGCGGCGTTTATGAGGGCTGAATCTTTTATCCAGAGTAAATAAATAGTCGTGTGAGACTGCTTCTGCTGTATTTGGAGACTCACCCCTCCTTTTTTTGTTTTTTCCTTTATACCCCCAATGCCTGCTTTAATTTGAGTCTAAGTTTCTTTTGGTAACTCACCAGGATTTCTACTTGAAAAGTGTTTTTTTTTTCTCGTTTTTTCTTTGTGCTGTCCGACAACAATCGTTTTTCTTTCCCACTCCTCCGG
>AUXL01000074.1:0-22565 GCA_000482185.1 Angomonas desouzai | reverse complement strand
TTGTAGTACGCTTTTTTTTATTTATTTCGTGTATAATATTTGCTCTTTTTTTTTTTTTTTTGCTTGTTTGCTATCTTCAATTTACATCAGTATTTAAATCTCGATATTTTACTATTTTATTTATTTCATCTGACCGAATTAATAACGGCGGTAACATACAAATATAAATTCATAAAAAAGAAATATATATAAATAAAAATAAAAGCACCTCCTATATAAATAACAAAAAAATCCAAGGAGTATATCAACCTCTCTTTTTTTTTTAATTATTATTATCATATCACGAATGCTAACCCCAATGAGCGTTTCCGTGAGACCACCAGAGGGCCTGGGAGATCCATTGGAAGTGGCACTGGGCGGTACCATAGAGGAAAAACTTCGCTTCTTTATCTTTGACCAAATGACGACCGCGGCGGACACCAAGACCGCAACCAATCGTGCGGAGGATCTCTACTTCTCCGCCCCTCCCCGCCCCGCCGAGTGCAAAAAGCTAGCAGAGATTGATCCCTTATTAGAGGAAATCACACAGCAGTTCTCCTTTGCCGATTACAGAGGGGAGTCGAGCGATGAGTGGATCAACCTTCATCAGATACATGCAGTGCTATTGGGTCGTTGCTTTGCACAGCAACCCCAAGGGGAGAGTAGGGAGGAGGGACCTGAATGCTCCACTCGTCACATTGTGCGGAGTCAGCTCAGCGCTCTGTGCTCCTCGGATGGAGAACCGTCTGCCACGGCGATCACTCGCTTGATTCGAGAGGCCGTTTCCCTTGCCGCCTCCTCTGAGCCCTCGCCCCACGCGGCGGAGATCTATCAAGAATTACTAGTTCAATCCATTCGCTCCGCCTTCCACCCCGACTGCGATGTAAAATATATTTCACCCGCGACTTTAGTACTTCCCCTTCTCCATTTCCTTCGGATGGCGGCGTGGAGGGGATTGGTGTCGGCGCGTGTGCTGGAGACGCTCTCCACCCTCCCTTCCCTGGAACCCACCGCAGCTCCCCAAATGCAGACCACATCCTTTCAGTTTACAGTTTCATTGACCAGCTCCACCGACGCTGATATGGATGCCCCCCATACGACTTTCACAACCCTCTTCCACACTGCCGCCAGCTCCACCGTGACGCTCCGTTTCTCTGACGTGAAACACTGCGAGGATGTCTCCCTCATCGTGCTACCCAGTCCCTCTCCATCCTCTGACGTGCCGCGGGAACTGACCCCTCTTCTTATTCCTATTCAATGTGAGGAGGAGAAGATCATTAATAATATAAGAGGGACTGTGGCGGTCATGCGGGGCGGGAGCGCCCAACCACCACCGGAACTTACGGTAGAGGTTACGGTAGAGGACAGTAGAATGGTGGATAGGAACGATGAGACCGAGTTGGTGGCGTCTATTCAGCGGCTTCAAACGGAAGTGTTAAGCGACTTCACCCTCTCACAGAGCGAGGGGGAGCCATTGTTGACGAGGGAGTGTCTAAAACTATTCTCTATGGGACGCAAGTCAGAAAATGCCACCAACACGAATGAGACCACGACAAATTTTCTTAACCTCTCCGACGCCGATTTGTGTAAAAAGGTGCCATGCCCCCTCCGCTCCGTCGCCACGACGAGGGCGGTGCTAGAGGTGGTGGCGGACTTTCTGCCGCCCACAGTGACGCGGTCGTGGAGTTCCCCCGAATGGCTTTCACTGGTGCGGCGCGTCTCTCTCTCCAGCGGCTCCTGGAGGGCCCCAGACCCCTCCGGTCTGGCGATGTATATTATACAAAACATAAAACCCAACTTGGATTTGAAGCCCCTTGATATGACGCAGTCCGTCGTGAGTTTGTTTTCGGATCCCAATGCCACAGTAGAGAACATCCAATCACTCTTTGAAAGAGGAGAAACGACAATAAGAGAGTGCAGAGCTGTGTTACAGGCAGTTCAGCAGATGGTCTCTGTCCGCTCCAACCCCAGTGTCAATACTTGTGCGGTGTTGGCGCTCCGCCGTGTCTGCACTGCGCTCAACGACATGAAGGAAAAGCCCCTCTTTGGGTGCGACCCCGATACCGAAGGTGCCTTGCATTCCCTTGTTCTAGAGACGCTTCATCACGTGTTTCAAACCTATCAGGACATCCGTCGAGACAACTCCCAGAAAAACGCTGTCTCCATTTCCACCTTTGTCGCGGAACCGTGGCCGCACGCCGCTTTTTGTGCCGTGGTACCCTTTCTCGGATGCTATGGAAGTAATTTTGTAGTGCCACTCCTCATGGAGAAAAAAGAATATCTGGAAATTCTGCTGAGTTCCTTGGATGGGCTGCCGGTCCCGACGGCGGAGGGGGACGCGCATCTGTCGGTCTTGGAGGAGGTACTACGAGAGGACTCCTGGCGCCCTTCTGAACACACCGAAACGGTGATCCTCTCCCCCGTGTCTGACCTCTTCTCCCCCTCTCAACACTTTCAACACTCGGAGGAACCGGTGTTCTCGACCAATGCCTTTACTGGGCCTCGTTCCGTTACCGTTGTGGTGAGCATTGGCGAGAGTTGCTCTCGTGGCTTCCACGCGGGTCTGTGCTCCGGTCCTCTGGATACTGATACAACTGACTATCCCAGCGATGCCGATGGACTGCTGTGGAGGGCGGATGGTGTGCTACGGTATAGGGGGAAGGACATGCCATTTCCTTCCTTTTCCCTGCACGACAAATTAACATTTCAGCTGGTGTTTGTACAAGACCGATGGCGAGTGGGGGTCTCCCTCAATGACTGCGAGTTGGCGATGCTGGAGGCGCCCAGCCACACCCTTTACGTTGCCGCTGGGGACACGGAGGCGGAGGACGAGACTACCCCGTATAAGGTGACCACGAGCTTTTCCTCCCACCAGGGTTATATAGATTCTCTCCCCTCCCATCCTCCCACCACGCACCGCATCATGCACTACCCCATCGATCCCTCCCGACGATGCACCCGATACAATCATTACCTTTTCCATATGGCCCTTTCCATCATTTATCTCGTTAATGCGGAGCGCTATCTCACCACTGAAAACGGAGCCGAGGCGCTGGAGTCGGTGAAGGACGCATTGGCAAGAGCGGCGGAAACTTGGCAGAAGAACACAGAGCGTGTATTCGACCTATTCCTCTCCCACCCCAGTCAACCATGCTGGTCGCGGTTCTACCACGCCCTTCTGCAGGACAGTGTGACCATCTGGCCTTGCCTACACGGGGACCACTTCCCTCTCTCCCCTGCCATGATGAAAACGATGGTGAAGGTGGTGGACCACGCCTCGGTAGACGTCGCCACAAGGATCAGTGCACTTCATTTCTTTTGTCACGTGATAACAGACCGGATCGCCCCCGAGTTGGAGCAGAATAAGACCGTCATCGATCCTTTCGACCCCCTTTCACTGTGGAACAGTTGTGGACGCTTGCTGAGGGAGAAGGGAGGAGACGGCTACCGGCCATCGTTCGGGGTCAAAACGGTCCCCTCCGCGACGGCGGTGCTGGGCGGGGGAAGACGGCTGGAGCACAAGCCCGGTGGATCGAACCACCGACCGCCAAAGTCTGTGGCGTACGCGAGGAATGGCATTCCACTGGACGGCTCCCTGGGCGACGTGGTGTCCTTCAGCTGCCGAATTCAGCGAAATTTCACACCGACACTTTGGGCCGCTTTTATTTTGTGGGCGTGGCCGCAGTGAAGCCATGCGAGGGCTCTGGCTCGGTTTCGGAGAGCTCCTCTACCCTTCACCACTACCCCGGCTCCCGACAGCAACAGCCGTTTGTTTACTGTATCACGGACAGCTTCAACGACGAAAAGAGTTCCGCGGTCCGTGAGGTGCTCGCGCAGCACCGAGAGAATTGGCTGTCCCCGGAGGAGCGTATTGTGTTTGGGTCCGCCGATGTGATCACGATTACGGTGGACTGCAAGGATCGTTCCGTCGCTTTTGCCAGAAATGGAAACCCATTAGGAACGATTTTTAAGAAAGCAATCCCAACGTCTGTCTCTGTGGTATACCCATTTGTCGAATTGTACAACAAAAACAGCGCGGCGGAGTGGATGTACCCGGTGAGAGAGCTCTCTAGGGTCGCCCTGCACACGATGCAGCTCCTCATGCGGATATGGGAACCCAAACTATTGGCCCCCCTTCAGGAACTACTGCTCTCTGAGAAGGAGGAAGAGATTTGTCTCGCCCTTCGCGTACTGGGCTCCGACGGCTTCGGCTCCGCGGTGATTTACCGCCCCCCACCGGGCACGAGTCAGACCCCCCGCCCTCTACCAATGACGACGATTGATGTGGAGGGGGATTGGGTAAATGTGAGGGACGGGAGCGGCATCGTGCACCGTGTCCTCTCCGCCGCGGTGGAGCCGGACTACCAGTCCTCTCTCCATCACCGTCTTGGCTTCAGGACTGAAATTATTCTGTGCTTTCTGGGCCTGATGAGTCGGTCAATCGACTCCGAGATGCCCGGTCGTGTTACCGTGAGAAGTAAGGAGGTGCTGGTTCGTGTGCTGCGACTGCTCTCCGATTGGGGGCCGGAGGGGATGGCGTTGCTGACCCAATCGAAGCGATGGGAGGAGTTTGCCGCGCTACTTCGCAAGGCCATCGCGGACCTTCTTCAGCTGGTCAAGGTAAAGAGTATGGATACCCTTTCGGACGCGTTACTCCGCGAGTCATGGGATGAAATTTGCCACGACCAAGATGCAGGTCCGTTGGTCCTTCCCATGCAAGAGGACAGCAGCGAGGAGGACGAGGAGGAGGAAAAGGAAGACGAAGAGGGCTCTGAGAACCAAAGCAATCATCACATCCTGAAAGCATTGCGCTGCCCTACCTGTAACAATAATTGGGGGGACTGTAAGGCCCATCACCCCGCCCCCGTCAACCGGTCGATGCTGTACGATATGCTGCTCTGCCAGGCCAAGATACCGTCTCCCTACACTGGCTGGCTGACGACGTGGAAAAAGGCGGCCGGCGAGGATTCCACGTGCTTTGAGGAGGAAGACTCGGAGGCGACCGACACGACGTGGAGCGAGGTATCCGAAGAGGAGGGACGGGCGCTGCGACCCGCGTGCGATGTGGAGGAGATGGAGGGATCCAAAACGGTGGAGGAGTATTTCATCGCGTTTGAGCAGAAGGATGAGACCGACGGGGTGGTGCTGACGGGCTCTGGGCAGTGTGGGATGGGTCGATTTTCCTTCTCTGGTCGGTTGATCACTTCCAGTCTCTTTGAGGGCCGCGTGCTCTTTGCGAGCGACCAAAATGTAGCCGCTCATCAGGAAATGGTGGACACCTGGAGCTGTATGGCCTGTACCTTTATCAACGGAGCCGAGTCGATTCGCTGCAGCATATGCGACACCCCACGCTCCGGGAGTACGTGGACCTGCGGGACGTGCTCCTACGCGTACAATTTGACTGGGGAGACACAATGCGCCATGTGCGGCACCGCCCACCGTCACTTACCCACCGACCCCCAAAAGATCGCTCGATGTCAGACCTGCCGGGCGGAGGTGGACTACTCCCGCCTCTCTAACCTGCATCTACGGCACTACTGCAAGACCTGCCAACAGGTGACGGAGTGGCTGCCCACGGACTCCTACTCCGGCACCCTCAAGTGCACCATTATTGGGGGCGGGGATAAGATGCGGGCGGAAATCAAAACAGAAGGAATGCTGATCGCTCTGACTCCTCTGACGGCGATCCATTACTCCGAAAAGGAGCTCCAGCGGTTGGTGGAAACGGAGACGACGTTTGAAGTGGACGATTTCGTCTACCCCCTGCAGCGTCAGGCACCGGCGGAGGTGGAGAGCGAGGCGCAGGGGTTCTGTCTCCAGCCACTGACCCCCTCTGTTCTCGTGTACTACGCCAGTCGATTGGTACTGCTGTGGGCCCCCGCGGCCTCCCCTGAGGTGCTGGGGTGCCCAAAGGTCATCAAGACACTCAACATACAGAACCCCAACTGGGTGCACCCCTTCCAGCAGCTCTCCCGAGAAAACGCGCTGCACATCATTGCCGCCTGCATGAGAATTCTCTTCAAATTTAACACCCCCCGCACCATTCGCACCGCCTCCACCTTCACCACCACGCTGCTCAACATGAAGGGATTGGACGAATACCGACACAGCCTCCTCTACGCCCTGTGCATGAACGCGATGGATGAGGGCAGCTCTGCCCGACTACGGGAGGAGTGCTATGGATCGATCTGCAGCCTTTGCGAGTATTTCGCCGACCGACACATCAACGCCATGGCCCTCCGAGACGCAGCTGGCTTACTGCCAGTGGTGCGACACCAACAATGGTGCCTCATTCTCTGTCTGCTGAATGGTATTCCGGTGCACAATGTCACCGCCACCGCCAAATCCGCCAGCGCCCTTCACCAGATTATTACCGCAATGGAGAAGAAGCAGCCCCTGCCTCGACTGGTGGAGCTGCCGGTGAAGCAAACCTTTCCCCACACCGTCCCCCTCTCCGAGACACGGGTCAGCGAGGGGGGTGACCTGGAGGTGGGCCAGGTCCGCGGGAGCACCGGTGTGTCGTCCAGCTGCGGTGGCCGATACTACTTTGAAATTATTCTCCCTCCCATGATGGAGGACGGGAGTGTGATGGTGATGGGGTGGGGCACGCTGCTGCACGAGCAACAGGCCAGCAGTCAGCACGTCGGGAGCGACGGCCACTCCTGGGGGTACGACTGCCGGGACAAGTTGCGGCTGATGGGGAATGAGCAGCGACTGCGGATGGCGCCTTGCGCGCCGGGGGATGTGGTGGGGTCTTATGTGGACCTCAAGTCCTCGACGGTGGCGTGGAGCGTGAATGGGAGGGAGGTGGCACGGGTGTCGGTGCCGGTGAGCGGAGGGGGAGACATTTACCCCTATGTCAGCGGGTCGGTGGACCCCCACCCCATCCGGGTCCGCCTCACCCACACGCAGTTCACACCCCAGGGCTACACCGATTTCACCTGCACCGAGGAGGACTTGTGGACGTTGGTGACGGCGAGGGAGCCGCAGGATTACGCCTTTTACCGATCGCTTTCTCTTTTTCTGGAAAGATTAGACGTTCACGCCGTCGACGACTACCGCCAGCTGTTTGAGGGTATGACCTCACCAGAGAAGGCCACCGTGCTCGCTGACTATCCCCTTGTCAAGGAAAGATTGACGTCCCCGTCGTGCGATTGGCGTGATTTGGAGCATTACATGCGAGTACTCGCGGCCGTGAATGGCCTCACCGTCATTGTCGCGCGAAATCTTCATCTGATCGAGGATTCCCAAATGCTAATGGACAGCTACCTTAAAGCGGTGCAGGTGTTAGACTTTGAGGCTCGATGGAATCTGTTTCAGCTGGGGGAGGGTGGGAAATTGGTCTTCAACACCACTAGCCCTAAAGTCGTGGAGATCCGCATGCCGGGGCACACGGAGGCCCCGCCGACCCTGGCGCCGCCACCGCTGGAGGACTTTGTGACGGGACAGCTATTTAATCAGATCGAAACAGCCCCTGTTTACTGCAACTCGGTCATGTTTACCGTAAAACTGCTGAACTATGAGACGATGGACGGCGGGGGTGTCACCCGCGCGGTGTTCTCCATGATGAGCGATGAACTGGAGTATCGGAAAGAAGACGGCCGTCGACTGGACCCTCGCTTTCCGCTCTTTGTGTTGAGCCCCCATAGTACGATCGCCACTCTTGTCCCCAATATGAAGGCGATAATGAAGGAGGAAGGTACCTTGAAGGAGGACGGCATTCCCAACTACCCCTATCTACGGCTGTTCCGCTGGATCGGCATGCTGATGGGGAACATTATGCTCTTTGGCATGTCTCAGCTGCCACTGTCCCTCCCCCGACTGGTGTGGAAATTCTTGACTTTTGATGAGACGCTCTGCATCGAGGACTACTTTTTTGACATTGACGACAGCATTCGCCACTCCCTGATGGGGGACGATTTCTTAATGAACGATGAACTATTTCACCGCCTATCAGGGGTGGCGCAGCGCGAGGCCACAGGGAGGGGTGCGACGACGACCCCCAGCGAGGAGGAGCAGCGACGGCGGGGCGTGGCGACGGAGGCGCTGCTCCATCAGTATGACAAGGCGCTCACACCAATGCGGGACGGTCTTATCTCCGTCGTCTCCCCCGACGCTCTCAAAACCGTTCGCTGGATGGACCTGGAGAGACGGGTCTGCGGCTCCGCGCAGCTGCAGGCGAAACAGGTGCTCGCCTTCTGCGATGTGTCCCGACTCGATGAACGAATGACCCAGTTACTCTCGGACGTGCTACATCAATTATCGGAGGAGGAGCGTTCGCATTTTTTGATGTTCTGCACCGGCCAGCGACGACTGCCGTTATCGGAGGCAATCATTGTCACCTGCGGCGATGACCCCTCCCTCTACCCCACCGCCCACACTTGTTCTCCCATCTCCCTCCTCCTTCAGCCCTACCACGACACGGAGCAATTCTTGGAAAAGTTAAAATGGTGTTTCTCCCAAGATTGCGAATTTGGGTTTGTGTAACGTTCTCTATTCCCACCGGTGGTGGGGTGTTTCATTTGTACATTACAGTTAGTTATAATTGTATCCCATTCTACATCCTACTGTGCCCAGTATGAATTGAATTGATTTTTTTTTTTTTGTTGGCCCTCCTTTTGGTGCTTCTTCTGTTTATTCTTCTGTTCTCTCGCAGAAACAAACTACAAATCTTTCTCTCTTTTAGTTTTTTCCCTCATAAATATTATTATTATCACTATACCAACTTTATATTACCCCCCTTTTAGAAGTATTAATTAGAGAATAATTTTCCCCCTTTTTTGGATGGAGACGGAGCTGCCTTCTTCCACGGAACCCACGGAGGCGATGCCGCAGCTGAGGGAGCTGGGGGACCCCCCCGCCCTGCCGTCCCCCGCGGACCTGTTCCGCTGTAGTGTGGTGGTCATACGGATGGGAGAGCGATTCGGTGAGTTCGCGATAGAGTTCAACGGTGCGACGGCGGTACAGCGTCAGATCACGCAATGGAAGCTGCATGTACAGGAGGCGCGGCTGACCTCTAGCGGAGATATCGCCAACGTAGAAGATGAAACACCCGCCCAGGACGATGATCCCTCCGTGGTGTTCAACACGGTCTTGCCCCTCAACAAGAATAGTAAAATTGTCAAGCTGATGCCGGGCAAGGTGTATGTGACTCGGGCGTGCTACTGTACCGGCACCTCGACGTGGGGCCCGTGGAGCCCTCCTATTCGGTCCTCTACCTTTCACAGTGTCGTCGTGCACCCCTCTGACATTGGCGAGGATTCGGTGCGGTTTAGCTGGGGCAGGGCGGCGGAGCGGTTCACGGAGGGGTGTGCGTTAGAGCTGGATAGTCTCTCCACGAAGGCCGTCGAGGAGATTCCGCATTTCCAACTACGAGTGACACGACAGAGAGATAATGTAAAGGAGTTTGAGGAGGAGTTTGTCCCATCGATTCGCTCCATCACCGTTCACAATTTAGTACCAGGCACGGCTTATGTCGCCGAAATGCGTTATGAGAGTCTTTTGAAGACTTTTTTCAACTGGACGGAAGTGGTGCGGTTTTACACCGAGGCCCCCATGAAGGCTGAAATCATCACTAGAGGAGAGGATGTATTTACCGTCGCATGGAAGCGGGACGATCTCCCGGTGGACACCGTAGGGTATCGACTACCCCAAACCGAGGTACAGTACTACGAGCTCCACGTCGACGGTGAGGAGGTGAACAGTGCCCCGATTGAAATCGCGGCAAAAGAGCGGCAGTACCGCGCGACCCATCTTTTTCCAGGGGGGACGTACACCGTCTACCTCCGCTGCCTGTCCACCGATGGGCGGTGGGGCGGCCGGTCGAATGTACTCACCGTACGGACCGCCTGCACGCCGAAATTAGAGCTCATCACGGCGGGAGAGTCGTTTCTCGCCTTCCGGTGGTGCCGAAGAGTGGAGGAGCCGGAGGAGACGCAGTTGGAGTACCGAATGCAACAATTAATAGGGGGCTATCCGCAGGGCCTCACGCAGCACGAGACGATAAACCTCACCGACAAGAATCGCTTCCTCAACATTGGGGATCTCGCGGCCGCTAATGACTATTCCATCTCCATTCGCCTCTTCACCGACGGGGAGTGGGGTCAGTGGACACAGGCACAGAAGTTCTCCACCAGCCCTAGAGTCCGTCTCGTCCTCTTGGAGCGCGGCGAGGACTTTTTCACGCTAGAATGGCCCCGCCGCTCCTTCCAGTCCGACACCCATCAAGACACCGCCACACAATTCAATATTGTCATTTCCCAGCTCGTCCAAGGCGGAGACAGAAAAACCATTCTAGACCAGCTCGTCACCCCCGACGACGCGCCAGGGTTCCGGGTAAACAATTTGGAAGCCAACACCACCTACGAGGCGACGTGTCGGGTGCTGGAGTACAATAAGGTGATGAAGAAGGAGGTGTGGGGCGAGTTCTCTGCCCCGCTGACTGTCTACACGCTCCTGCCGGTCTCGGTGGATGTGTGGGACCTCGGGGAGGACTTTGTCCATGTGGTGTGGCGCCGCGGACTGCCGGATACCGCCGAGTCCTCCTTGGCCACCAACCAAAGTTCCTGGAAAACGCTAAAGTACGAAGTCGTGGTGGGCTGTCTGGACACCAAAGAGGACGATATTCTTCACCGTCAGGTATTAGACACCAACTACACCGTCCGCAATCTCCGACCCGACACGACGTACATCATCTCTGTCCGCGCCTTCAACGAAAACGAGCAGTGGGGTCTATGGAGCAAGGTGCAAATCCAGACCCTGGCCTCGGTGAAAACCTCCATCCATGAAATCGGTGAAGACTATGTGCGCCTCATGTGGCAGCGACACCACTACAACGCCGATGAGACCGAAAAGAACCCCACCGTGTCGGCGGGCCATTATGTCTCCCAGTACTCCATTTTTGTCTTTTCCGTTTTCGACACCGACGAGGACAATGTGACCGACAGCCAGAGCGGCTACCCCCGCGGCGGCAATGCAGAGGTGAAGAGCCGTGCCATCGTCTCCAGCGACCACTCCTCCCTTCTTTTATCCAACTTGCTACCCAACCGAAAGTACGAGGCCGTGATCCAGGCGTCCACCGGATCGGGCAAGTGGGGGCTGTGGAGTCAACCGCTTCTCTTCCGGACCAACTCCCAGGTCACCATCCCCGTGCACAATCTAAGCATCGGCGAGAACTACGTCAACTTGGAGTGGGAGAGGGATCAGCCGGAGGGGTCGTCGGAGACGGAAAAGGTGCAGACCGGGGACCCAACCATCATTGCTCAACAGTTGCGTATCCGCGGGGTCCAGGGGAGCTCCTTTTCTAAAGACTACAATTTAAAAGCGGACGATCGTAATTTGAAGGTCGACGGTCTTTCCCCCGCGACCGCGTATTCGGTCTGCATACGGGTGTGTGGTAAGAGCGGGCTGTGGGGCCTGTGGAGTCAGCCGATTCATGTGCTTACACGGGGCACCATTTTGGCCAAGACGGTGGAGGTGGCGGAGAACTACGCCATCATTGCGTGGGAGAGGGCCAAAGTACCCAATCCCCTCCGTTACCCCACCGGGCGCGGCGTCGTGACGACCTACCACCTCCGTGTTCACAATAAGGACGGCACACACCTCGAAACCTTTCTGGGAGACGGAGACTGCCCTTACCGTATCTCCAATCTGAACCCCGACACCTATTACTGTGTGGAGCTGAAGGCGCACTACAACGACGAGGAGTGGGGTCTGTGGAGTACGCCGATGTGGTGTCTCACGATGCCCGCAATGCGCATCAAGGCCCAGCTCATCTCGGAGGAGTTCTGCCGCCTGTCCATCACCCGCGCCGCCCAGCACCACCGCCTCCCCGAGGACGACGGTAATAAACCCTCCGAGGATAAAATTGTCGCTTTTGGCCAACTGCGCTCCCATCTTATATTGTGTGTCACCGCCCCCATCCTCACCCGCACCCCCCACTCCTCCAGCGGGACCACCGTCAGCAAGCACCACAACAGCGCCCTCCCGCCCGATGCCGCCGACCACCGCCTTATCTACCAGACTGAAATTATCGCCACCGGCGCCGAGACGGAGCATGTGGTACCCAACCTGAAGGCCAACACTGTCTACAGTGTCTCGGTGCGGTCCAAACTACCGAACGGGGATTGGGGTATGTGGGCCCCGTCGATGCTGTTTGTGACGGTTCCCACCACTTGTATTGTCTACAGCGATATCGGTGAAAACTTTATCAAGGTGGAATGGAAGCGCAACCCGCAGAATCTCCCATCCTATATATCCGGCTCCGTGGTGCAGGGCTTGGGTACGATCAGCGCCTCCCGTGTCCGAGTCCGAGAGGTGGGAGGAACTTTCCAGCAGACCTACTCGGTAGAAAATTCCATTCGCATGATGCGCGTCGAACAGCTGCAGCCCGCCACCACCTACGCCATATCCGTTCAAACCTACAATGACAACTTTAACTGGGGTGTTTGGAGCGAGGAAAGCTTTGCGCGAACGGTTCCGGGTCTGAATATTGATATCCAGCACGTTTCAGAAGACTCTCTGTGGGTGGCGTGGGCACGGAAGACGGACGTGCAGGACTTACCCGACACAAACACCGCTCTCAACGTCAATGTCTCTACCAAGGCGTACGAGGTGTGCATTTCTGGGGCTGGTAATTTCCGTTACACGAGGGAACTGGAGACGGACTCGCTCTTCTTTAGGGGTCTTCAACCGGATACGGTGTACATCATTCACGTCCGAGTACAGTTTGTCGAGACCGAAGAGTGGGGCCTATGGTCCTCCCGTGCCTTCCGGACGAAACCCACCCTCCGCGTTACCTTTGGCAACATTGGAGAGCACTTTGCCGTGCTGGAGTGGCGGCGTCACCTACCGAAGCCGATCACCGAGTCGATCCACCCCTCCTCCATTATTGATACCAGTGATGTCATTCAGCAATACCGGTTTCGGGTTCTACGGGTGGGGGATGAGACGGCAAAGATTTATAACCTCAATCCCAACTTGAGCAGTTTTCGTCTCAAAAACTTGGAGCCATCGTCGGAATTTCGGGTGTGGGTCTGCGCGTGCGGGTATGATGGGGTGTGGGGCTGTTGGAGCGAGGAGTCCCGCGTGCGAACGATCCCCAAACTGGAACTTAGCATTCTCGATATCGGTGAGGACTATGTGAGGGTGAAGTGGCACCGCGGGCAGTGGAATGGACCGTGCATGGAGGAATCCGATGACATTGAAGTGCGGCAGGTGGACGGCGCGGTCAGCGGGTACCAGGTGCGTGTGTTGGACATACAAGGCGAGATCGTTTCGACCCAAAATATTCCCTTCCGAGAAACGGTGTGCGTCATTTCCGGGCTCAAATTACGGTCTCTGTATAAAGTGGAAGTCGCGGCAAAGGACACCTATAACCAATGGGGGCTGTGGAGTGACACGAAGAAATTCCTCACCCTTCAGGCCGTCAAGACCCGTCTTCTCCGCATCGGGGAGTGCTTTGTGGATGTGGAGTGGTTCCGCCGGGGGGAGAAACAGACAGCGGACCGCTCCGCCCTACGACGCAGCAAAACCAACTCCAACTTTTATCTAGAAGAGGAGGAGGAAGAGGAAGAAGGGTCCCAGTGGGGCACCGCCGAGATGGACAGTGATGTTCAGCAGGAGGACGAGACGGTTAGTCAGTGGCATTTGCGCGTTCAGTCGCCTTCGGGGGAGCAGTTGTCTGAGTTTTTCTGTGCGTCTGAGGAACACGCCCGGCGAATTGAAAATCTAGCCCCGAATCAGGCGTTTAAAGTGTCCGTCCGTGCCATGAACAAGGCGAAGGAGTGGGGCCATTGGAGCCGCGTCCTCGACGTCAATACCTATCCCCTCCTTCGGATTGAACTGGATACCCGGGGAGAGACCTATCTCCAGGTGTCTTGGAAGAGAGAAATGTGGACCGCCTCTACGAACCAAAACCGCGAAAAGGACTTTATTGTATTTCCCGACATTGCCGATGCCCACAACTACTACATCAACATTAAACCCCAAGAGGGAGAGCCCCCGTTTGACGAGGCCGATGAGCCCCTCCCGGATGGCTCTAGAGGATACGAAACAACGCAGCCTTCTATCCGCCTGGGCAACCTCAACCCCGGCAGCCGGTACGAGCTGGTGGTCTGCGAGCAGCTCATTGACGACGAGGAAGAGCTCCTTCCTTTCACGTTTGGTAAGGAGTCCGACCCCGTCGTGTACGAGACCGTCCCCGCCATTCACGTGAGACCGGTGGAGATCGGAGAGGACTACTGCCTCGTCGAGTGGAGCCGAATGCAGCACCGCGACAGCGAAGAGGAGGAGACACCAGCGAAAGTGGAGACCGAATATGAAATCCGTGTCCGCCGCCTCCGCGAGGATGCCAGTGGGGTCTACGAGGGCCCTCTGTCGATGGACGTCGTGCACTCTCTCTCCTCTGTGAACTGTCAACTTCTCCTGCGCGATCTGCTCCCCAGCGTCATTTACGAGGTCAGTGTGAGGGCGAAGGGCGAGCGAGAGACATGGGGCCCGTGGTGCTCTCCTACCAAATTCATCACCCAAAGTCAATTACGGCTTTCGGTGGACGCTGTGCTGGAGACCACCGTTATTGTGTCCTGGACCCGTCCCCTTCCCCCGTGGGCGGCGAACCGCAAAGGGCGGCGGGAGAGTGCTGTTGTCTTTACCAAGGAGGGGGGCGAGGAGGAGACCCCAGAACCGACCCACCACAGCGCACTCGATGAGGTGCTGCTGGGCAATAACACGATCCAGGACTATGAACTGATCATTGAGGGCATCTCCACCCCCTATAAGGATAAGTTTACCTACTACAAGGAACAACTCTCGGCGAAGCTGTCCAAGCTGTCCCACAACACTCTCTATAGCATCTCGGTCCGCTCCCTCAGTGAAAAGCAACACTGGTCCGTGTTCTCCAATAAGGAGTCGGTGCTCACCTTGTGCGCCCTCCAGCTCCACACCCGATACCTCACCGAAAACATCGCCGTTCTCCACTGGTCCCGACCGCCCTCTGATATTCGTCTCTTCGCCTCTGTCTTAAAGAACAGTCAGAAAGAGGTGGAGCGTCTGCGGGAGGAAAAGGAAAAGAAGGAAATATTTGAACTCAAACGGAAACTGCAGACCGAGGAGATTGATGAGGCCGAGTACGAGGCCCAGGAGGCGCGTATTTCGCAAAACACCCTTCTCCGCGAAGAGGCCCTTCGGCACCTGATGCCCGAAAACGTCAGGATTGGCGAGGCCGATAATATTTCCGCCTACCACTTCCGCATGAATAGCGATGACAATGTGTCTTTCCCGATTATCGATCACGCCGAGTCCATCATGTTGGAGAACAAGGGCAGTACTAACCTACTCAAGAAAAGCGAGCGACGAAAGGCGGCGGGGAAAAAGGGGTTGGACGACTTTGACTATACCTTGAACGGCACCGCGCTTGCGCTCATGTTGCAGAGCAGCTTTTTGGTGGACATTTCCCTAAAGGCCCATGTAGATGAAATTGTCATTCGAAATTTAACCCCCCGCGCCAATTTCTCCTTTGAGCTCTGTTCGAGACTAAAGCACGTCAACGGCGAAGAGTGGCAGTCGTGGAGTGATAAGACCACCTTCCAGACACTGGCGCCGCTGTATATTGATCAACACTACTTCAATGACGATTGTGTTGATTTGTTCTGGTCGCGCTACGGTGAGGATGAAATGCACCAAAAGTTAACGGCGCTCAAAGACCGACTGAGGGAACTGCGTACATTGTTGAAGGGGACCACCATTTATAACATTGAGGAGAAGAAGGAAACACTGACGGAGGAGGAGTACCAATTGTACCGCCAACATATTGACGAGATGATACAACTCGAAAAGGAGACCAAAAAACAAAAGGAAGCGCTTATTACCTCCTTCAGAGGTGTGGTCGTGCATCCGGACACCCCCTATTTTAGGCTATCACCTACGTGTCGTGCACGAGAGCGGCAGTTTCACGGATTCCTATCTCCCTAACGAAAAGAATATCTTTCAGCACCGTGTCACCAATCTTAACGCCAACACCATTTATGCCTTTTTGATTTGCCCCGACTATGGCAGGGGATTGTGGGGGTGCTGGACGGGTGCACTCAAACTGCTCATGCCCAACACCCTGCAAGTGTACATTCAGCAGGCCGCAGAGACCTATGTGGAACTGGAGTGGCGACGAGGCGCCAATAAGCGCGTTCCTCTGCTGGATCGGGCGGACACGGTCACACCGGAGCAGATGATGAATGAAGAGAGGGCCTACCAACTCCATTTCATCACCGAAAACGTGATGGAGAACACGAAGGAGGAAGAGACATTAGATTTGATGGGAATCCACCGCTACCGCATTGATAATCTAGAAGCGGACTCCAAGTGCACGGTTGCTGTGCGAGAAAAGGACGTGAGAGGGGAATGGGGCGACTGGACGAACCCAAAGAGTTGCACCACACTGCCCAAAATGGGCATCTCCGCGGATCGAATTAAGGAGTCCTCTGTGCTGTTGACGTGGGATAGAGAAAACACCGCAAACGAACTGAGTAAAGACGCCCATGTTCTCCAGTTTCACTCTGATGCCGCGTACTACTTCATTAAGGTGGAGGAGGTGATTGAAGTCAACCACAAGGAACCGCAAAGAGGGGAGGAGGTGAGAAGAAGTGTGGCGAGCACAAAACTCCCTTCTAGGAGTGGCTCCCACGTCGGGGAAGAAGAAGAAGTGGAGGAAGAAAAGGAAGAAAAACGTCCCTCCTCTGACACCGAGAATGAAAACGGCAATACCCCGATAGACAGCGAGGCTGGTACACACTCCACAGCGGAAGAGGAAGAGGAGGAGGAAGAGGAGGAGGAGGATGGAGTAGGACCTTTATCGTTCAAGACCGCGGACACGATGGGAAGTGAATCAATGAAGTCGGGGAGTCGTCCCGCTGACGCGGCGAGAGGAGAGGTATTACTGTCCGACTTAACCGAGTTTGAAGGGGTGTCGGAGAACGGTGGATTCGTTCTCCTAAAACGATTTGAGTCTGATGCCCACTCCCTCGAATTGACCCAACTAAAGAGCAACACCCTCTACTACATCCAAGCCCTCGCCGTCGCCAACCACTCCGACACAAAAGGCAAGTGGTGTGCCCCACGGTACTTTAGGACGTTGAATCCTCTCTCCATTCAGGTAACGGGAGTATCGGAGAGCCATGTGGACGTGAGTTGGGAGCGCGAGGACAACCAAAAGGCGGCGGACTTTCTCTTTGTCAGTGATTATATTCCCAGTGCGTTTGTGTTGGATATCTCCATCGCTGATGACACGACGTTTCACATTACCAAAGTATTTGACGCGTCGGTGAGGTCCACCCGTATTGATAATTTGAACATGGACACCGACTACCGAATCAAGGTGAGCGACAAGGATGAAAATAGATGGTCAGAAGCCATCACCGCTCATACGTTGGGTCCTGTCCACATCGTCCCCCTCCTTGTCACCGAATGCACCGCTATTGTCTGTTGGACTCGGTACACCAGCACCTCTAAAATTGTCTCCCCCGATGATCCGGCCGCCGCTGGTGAGCACCATCTTTCGGTGTGGTCGGTGGACGAAAGCGGCGAGAAGCGAATCTTAGCGGATGAGCGCCTCAAAGGGAAGAACACGTTTCGACTGGAAAATCTCCCCCCCGACTCTCGCTTCTTCTGCGTGGTCCGTTCCACCGATAAGACTGGGGAGTGGGGCCCATGGACGGAGGAGAGGGGCTTCCGCACACTCCCGCTAGTGGAGCTCTCCATCAACGTGGTGGGGGACTATTACGCCCGCCTCTATTGGTCTTCCCCCGCCCAGCTCGAGCACACCCACGAGCTAGACGAGTACATGGGCAGCGGTCGCCCCTCCCTCCCCGGCGGTCTCCGCGTGGCAGAATATCACCTCAAGTATCAAAAGGAAGGGTCTGTGGAGTCGGGAGAGGTCATTATCCTACCCGGCGAGAACACCGTGCATTTACTAGACTGCCTTCTTCCCTCAACCGCCTATCGGGTGTCGATTCAACCCGTCTACGAGTATGAGAGCCCGGTCCCTGGCTTGTGGAGCCCACCCGTCCTTCTGTGCACCGTGCCTACCATGTCTTTCCGCGTGGAAAATATCGGCGAGGACTTTGTCTCGGTCCGCTGGGAGGTGCCGCAGGGGGAAACGTTGGTGGAGGGCGGGTCTGATATCACCCAACACATCTTGTGCTATGAGGTGCTAGCGAAACGGATGAATGTACTAGAGAATGAGGCCTCGGACTACACCTTTTTTACAGGACCGGATCAGTGCCACATGACAGCGAATAACTTGGCTTCCAACAGTGAATACGCGGTGAAGGTGCGCTATTGGTATACCCCGCCTGACGGTCTAGACACCGACGATGGTCTGGACCGTAACCCCCCGGACAGTGAGACGTGGCTGGCGTATACCAAAGGTCAGAGGGCGGTGGCAAGTCTGTGGTCTAGGATAAAACAGGTGGGTACACTGCGCGATATCGTGTGCGAGATATCCGGCGTCCGGGAGGACAGTATTATGGTGTCGTGGCGTCGAGATGAGGGGACTCGGATACCAGGAGAGTCTAGTCTGTCTGGCAGGGACAGCAGCTTCAAGGATGGCAGCTTCAAAGAGGTCACTCATCATGTACAACTAATGGTGGAGGAGCTTGACGCCAATGGCCGCACGGTGGATCATTCCCGATCGGGTCAAGAGAGGGAGCTGGAGCTGGAATTACCCACTCCCACCTATACAGTGAGCAAGCTACAACCCGACACGCTGTATTCTGTTTCCCTGCGCTGCCGCAACGCTGAGGTGTGGGGCCAGTGGAGTGCGCCGGTGTACGTCCGCACCTCCTCCAGGTTTGCCGTGCACGCGGTGCGGATTAATGAGGACAGCGTCATGCTCTCCTGGCGACGAAGGAGTATTCGCCCCATCACGAGCCCCATTGGAGTGGAGATAGTGCACGCCAATACTTCCAATTTGGTGGATCGTTTTCAGTTGGAGGTGCGATCCATTGACGGGTCGTTTCAGCAGAGCAAGCGGTTCAACGGGAACCGGACCAGCTACCAGGCGCGCAGCTTAGAGGCCGACACCCTTTACATGGTGCAGGTACGGGCCAGCGACGGCGTGCAGCCGGACTGGGGGGCCTGGAGCGCCCCGACCTACTTTGTGACCCTGAAGCCGCTAGTGATGACCGTCGAGTCCTGTGCCGAGTACGGCGCAAAGTTGGCGTGGCGTCGGTTCCCCCAGTTTGCCAGTGACTACGCCGAAAGTGTCGGTGGGGCTGATGTGGTGGTGGGCGAGCCGGCCTCCTTGGCGCACCATCTGTGCATTTTCGAGGAGGACAAAATACCCTCCGAGGCCGTCGTGGACAAGCAGTTGCACGCCGCTCTCACGTCATACGTCGCCAGCGGTCTTCGCCCCTCCACCAAATACGTTGGTATCGTCCGGTCCTGCAACCCGGAGGGGGACTTTGGCCTGTGGAGCGACGAGGTCGTCTTCCACACCAACTCCGCCATGCAGCTCTCCAAGTCCCACATCGGGGAGGACTATGTCATCATCACCTTTGGCAGCGCCGAGAGGGACCCCGTATTCTGCAGGGCGAGGCAGTACACCGTACTGGTCAAGACTCCCAGCGGGGATGTGATGGAGAAGGTCGTGACGACGGAGGAGTGTATCGCCGGGTCGGACCCCCTTGCCCCCCTTTCCTGCCGTGTAGACGGTCTGGTCCCGGGGACGGAGTATGTCTTCACGGTGCAGCCCCACTACGACACCCTCGGTTTCGGGGACTTTACCCCCACTCTCGTCTGCTCCACCCTCAGCACCCTCAGCCTCACGGCCACCCCTTTCCAGAACCAACTCCGACTCCAATTTGGTCGTCCTACTTTTCGAAATCCCGGCTTCACCGAAAACGCCGAGGAAGGCGCGCTGCCCACGGTGTCCCGCTACGACGTCCGCGTCACTGATGTCAACGGAGACAAGAGTAAAAAGCGATCCAAAAATTCTGTCATCTTCTCTCAAGTATTTGAGCCCGACGACGTGTACTCGACCAAAGAAATACGCTACACGGTGAACGATGTGGAGTGGGACACGCTGTATCAGGTCAGCGTTCGATCGATGGATGCGACGGGGGTGTGGGGGGACTGGGTCCTCCGACAGGTGTACACCCCTCCCTTCACCCCCTCCCGCGTCATGCTCTACCGAGTCAACGCCCACACCTGCTCCCTACAGTGGAGACTGAACGGCCCTCGCGGGGTCTACCGGTACTTTGTAGAGACCTATTATGTAACCGACCCGGTGGGGAACAAGAAGAGCGCCCCGGAGTGGCGGGAGGTGGACCAGGTGGAGCTGAACGTCTGCGGACTGCGGCTCTCCGGCCCTGTATCCCGTCTGCGCTGCCGTCTCCGCTGCATTCGGACGGAGAATTGGAACAGTTCGGTGGAGAACTCTTTTAGCGAGTACACCGAGGCCGTTTCCGTCTCCGAGGGCTCTCCTCCCGCCGGGGTCGAACAACTGCAGGTCGCCGCCCTCTCTCGCAATACCGTCACGATTGAGTGGACGTCCTCTCACGCCAACACGAAGGAAACCGCCTTTAATGTGTATCTGTGCAAGAAGGGAGAGCTGATGAAGCCGGTGACGAAGGAGCAACACTCTGTTACGGTACTTCAAAACTTACAGCCGTCGACGGAATACATGGTGGAAATTGTCGCCGAGAACAGCTGCGGCATCAGCTTCAACAATCCCAGCGTTCGTTTTGTCACCAAAAGCGAGGGGGATGCCACCACCACGTACTACGAGGAGGGCATGGCACCGCTGGGGATGGTGGCACTACCGCAGGAGCGCAGTCCCCGCCTCATTCCCGCCCCACCGCAGAAGAGCTCCAAGACCTCCGCCCGACCCAGTCGTATGTCCGGCCTCACACAGAGGGGAGAGAGCTCGGGGTCTAGCTTTGTCACCAACCGACCCGAGGAGGGGGAGCTCTCCAAACGGAGCAGCTCGCGAAACATCTCGGAGCACCGGCCCCGGACGTCAAGGGTACGAACTATCAAGAAGAGTGTCTCCAATGGCAGACCGTCCACCGCCGCGTTGGGAAAGTCGCCGTCCGTGAATATGGACCGACCGCCTAAATCTTACCAATGAGGGAGTCTACATACACGTTCATTCTACGTCAGATACTTTCATTTTTAAACGAAATAAATGTCAATCAACAACACGATGTAAAGCAAACAATTAATTAATAATAATAAAAAAAAGTCAACAAGTAAACTTTGTATCTTCTGTATAGTATGCTAGATGTAACATTCATTCTTTGTACATTTTTTTTTTCTTCTTTCTTCCGTTTATTATCTTGCTGCCTTTTTTGACTCTTTGCAGACAAATAGTCTTGATTATTTTTCCCCTTTCCCCCCTCCTTTTTATTTTTCCTTTATCACAGTATCTTCATCTTCTACCCCATTACCATGGCCGAAACGGATAAAGTGGTGCTGCGCAAAATCAATGAAATGATTTCCAGCGGAGACTTCAACATTATGTTTTCTGCCCTCAAGGCGTTCCGAAACGGTGTGGTGTACGGCACTCGGGTGCGTGCCCCCCATGCGCTAGTGCTCAACCTGGTCTGGAGCAAAGCGCCCTACCGCACCCTCCCCCGCAAGATATTTGAGGTCACCAAGACGCACGCCCTCGGGTTGGGGTGCAGCGGTGTGGTCTTCACGGTGGTGCGCCTGCTGCTCAAATACCTACAGGGCGAGTCCAAGTTGTGGCACAACGCGTTGGCCGGCTTCCTTATCGGTATTTCCTTCTGGGGGGATGTGAATAGTGGCGTGCATCAGCAAATGATGATGTATCTGTTGGCTCGTAATATCTGTTCCCTTTTTCATCTGTTGGTGGAGAAGACCAAGGTGACGGTGCCGGAGTGGGGCTACCGGGCGTACATGGGTGTGCTGTGGGCGGTGGTGATGACCTTCTTCATGCACCGACCCGACCTTCAGCAGTCTTCTCTGAAACAGTCTCTACAGTACATTTACCTGGACTCGGGCAAATTTACAAATTGGTATGATGTGTTTGTCGTCAACACCGCTGGTACCCTTTAATAACGCTGGACGACTTTTTCGTTGAATGTGTGCGTGTGTGTGTGTGGTGGATCGCCGAGCACCTCAAAAATAATTATCAACGTTGCTTTTAGGTGGATGCAATGACGGTGTGCATACAGCTGATGTATATTTGGGTTTCTTCATTGCTATTCCTTTTATTTCTCCCTTCTCTATGATAGTATTTACAGAGGTTATACGCACATCTACAATTATATATAGTGAAGGAGAATATGAGTGGGTTCTTCGAGCGGATCAAGGCTGGCGAGACCGTGAGGGTAGGAGATGCTGACCTTCACGAAATGGCAGAGAAGCAGAATGCAGTTCGTGAGATTATCAATGCCGCGAATATCGCCCCCACCGACGCCGAGTTCCGCACCCACCTCTCGAAAGTGTTTCATACACCGCTAGACCCCTCCGTGACGATATTCCCCCCGTTCTACACCAATGTGGGCCAGTCCATCCACTTTGGCAAGAACGTGTTTATTAACCGCGGCTGCACCTTTCTGGACATGGGCGGT
>AUXL01000073.1:0-22683 GCA_000482185.1 Angomonas desouzai | reverse complement strand
GTTGGCTTTTTGGCGGGCCCGTGTTTGGGGCCGGTGGAGTTTCCTCCCGCTTTTTGGCCCGTTCCGTGTCTCTCCTTGAATTATTTGTTGTTTTTCGCTTTCGGTGGGGTTTCCCAAATCTGTTCTATAATTTGAGCTTTGCTTCGTCGGGGTTCCCGGTCCTTTGATGAATCGATTCTTCCGCGGAACCGTTCTGGTTCGCTTGTGGGGTCGCTCCCGTTCCTCTTTGGCACCGGGGTCTCGCCGTTCCCGCCCTTTGGTTCCTGCTTTTTATCGGCGGTCCTAAAGGCTTTCGTTTGTTCGTCTTGGGGGGCCCGCGGGGTTTCCCCCGTGTTCCGCTGTGTTATTTCCGGGCTTTTGGTTGGCGGGTGTAGGGGCCCGCCGCCTCCCTTCCGGCGGAGGCGGACGTGCCGTGCGCCGCCCCGCCCCCCTTCCGTCGGGCCGCCGGGTTTTTTCGTTGGCCTCGGCAGGGGGGCTGGTCGGTCGGCCTCCCGCCGGTGTTTTGGGTTTTGGATTTCGTTTGGTGTTTGCCTGTGTTTTATCCCCTCCTGTTTGTTGGCACACGGTGTGCCTGAAAAATTTCGACCCTTTTATCTTTCGGGACAGGTTTTGCCGTTGAAAAATAGTTCCGTCACGAACTATCTCTGCTATTGACGTTTTATTATTATTATTATCTTTATTTCTATTATTGTTATTATTATTATAATTATAATTATAATATTTTTTTTTTTTTGAAAAGTCCTTCTTCTATTGCTCCCATATTTTTTCTCTACTTTTTTTTTAAAAAAAAAGTCATAATAGAACCAATATGTCTAGATTGAGTTCCATCGGAGATACCCCGAGTAGTTTTCCCACTATCTGGAGAGCGGTTAATGACACCTGCGTTTACGGTTTTAATATTTTGGACAAGGATATTCATCCCACCGCGCTTAATCACACATACAACGAATTTATTTCATCGTTGTGCAGAGTCCACGAACACGTTTACAGGCTAACGGCGTATCAGTGCAATGAATGTCCCACATTGGTCCGTGAGTCGCATGAAAATAATTCTCAGGTAACCGGTGACTGTCCCGAAAGCACACAGGTTTTGGTGGTTTATTACTTGCTGAGAGAGTTGCTCAAAAAACAAATTCTTGTATTTAGACGGCAGCTTCATGTAAATGAAAACAGAGACCAATTTTTGCATAATTACGTAGACTTCTTTGATAAATTTTCGACCGGCGTAAATCTCATAAAAGGTTCTTTTACTTGTTTACATTGGGTGTGGTTAAAGCGCGGTTTGCCTCCTGAACACACGGTTCAGTCCACTGAGTTGCTCGCTTTGCAGCTGTGGTCTGAAAATATTCTCGGAAAAGACTGTAAAATTGAACTCCAAAAAGAGGTTGAAAAGTGTACCAACGCTGTCCGTCGAGGTAAACCAACGAGTATTAGCGCGATGGAAGATGTGAAAAGACTATCTCTCAATTTGCTTATGATTAGTGATGCCCGTCAACCACTTTACACTCAACTGATTGAAGACCCCTATTTAGAAAGTATGCTATCTTGGTATGCGATTGAGAAAGAAGGATATAAAAAATTGACCCCGGAAGATTATGTGCACAAATGTGTACTGGAGATAGGAAAAGAATTAAAACGCGCTACCTTTTTTTGGATCCCTCCTCTTATGTAAAAGTGAATATTTCGCTGATAGATATTTTGCTTGTCAAGGAAGAAAATTGTTTAAGACCCCCTGTGGAGGAATGGCTTCGGTCAAGCTGCGACGGTTCTAAAAAATATCAGAAATGCCTAACAAATCTTTTTAACACCCTCGGCAAGGGCGGTTGGCAAGAGGACGTTTTTTCTAAAAAAATTAGTTTTCACAAAATGCGAAGAAAAATTGAGAAAAGTACAGGGCCCCCACTACTACGAAACCCTTAATGAAGTCTATCGAAAACTAAAGAATGTGATACAACCATTTAACGACAGGGAAAGCCTGATCCATTTTATTCATCATGGTATGTTTATCACCCTTAAACATTTATTAAAAGAGAAATTTGATGAAGTATTGGTTCTACTATTGACGAGCGAAATGACCAAAGAGGAATTTCTTTTAGAGGAAGAGGAAAATTGGGCCGCAAAAATTTATAAGATTTACCTGGAATCAAATGACGGAGCGGATGACAAAGACAAGTATGGTTCACGAAAAAGCACCGAATATGTCAATTCTCTTTACAAACAAGAGTTGAAATTGCGTCTTTTGCAAAATGCCCAATCATCACAACTGGAGGTCAAATTTGATGAAACGAGAGAATGGAAAATGCTGAATAATCTTTTTAAAAAGGGGAGCAATTTTGATTTTATTTATTGCTGCAAGCGAATGATTGATGATGTGTACGTGCGCAGTAGGTGGTGCCGAGAAAAATTTTTGTCTTCCTCAGCGGATCAATTTATTCTCAACCCTGTCGTTATTTCTAACTGTTGGAATAACTCCCCCACAACGGAAGACTTTTCGACTGCTCACGATAGCAGAGTCGAGATTTTTCTGACCTCGTTTGTTAAAAATTATGAACACAGGTTTGCCGGAAAAATATTGAATTTTTTACCGTCTTATTCAACGGTTGAGTTATCTTTCAAAAATAAAGGGGGTTCACCGAAAAGAATCATTATCAGCACCCCACTCGCCGCACCTCTGCTTCAATTCAATAGCAATAAAAAAATCCACACCAGTGATTTGAATGTAAAAAATGTTTCAGTTCAAGCAGAAATTTCTGCCCTTATATCCGACGGCATTTTAATTTCCGACGAAAAAGGCTTCTTCACTATTGGTTGTAGTCGAAGTAAAAATGAAGTTTTAAAGACCGTCAGAGGAGGCGACTTAAATGATACTATTTCACTTGGCGATGAGAAAGCGTTGTCTCACTCCCACCAAAATATCAAATCTCTGTACGACTCGTACATAATTCAAGAGATGAAGAAACTAAATAAGGTTGCAATACAGGATTTACATTCTATTATAGAAAGAAAATTGGCGGCATTACAAATATCATTTTCCAACCGGGATTTTAAGGAAAGCGTGGAGAGGTTGATTTCAAAACTTTTTATCTATCGCGTAGCTGACAGTAATTTTATTGCGTATACATAATGTAATATGTGCGCCGATTCGTTTCTAGTGCTATCTCAGATATATTGTATTTTACTCAGTTGTGCCATTTTTTTCCTCCTTTATTTATGCGCCTTTCTTCTTCTTCTTCTTCTTTTTTTTTTTTGAGTATTTAGTTTGTTCTTTTATCCAGGCTTTCCCCACTAATTTGCCAATTTACCTCCCCCTTTTTCATTTCTTCCTTTGTAGTCCCCTCCAAGTATTTGTAAACATTTTTTTTCTTTTCCCCGTTCGAAATAATACTTATTTTTATCAGCAATGGATGGGGGTCTTTTTGAAAGCACATTGCTCTCTTCCGGATCAACTCCCTATGCTTTTGAAGACCTCTGGGAAAAAATTGAATTTAATTGCAGATTGATACTGTCGTGGGATGATTCTCCGCACTGTCAAAATATGGTACAAATAATCACAGATTCTTATTATCTGGTGTATCAGTTGCTTTCTAGGCCTTGTGATGTCCCGTACTCTTCTGGTGAAGTTTCAGACAACTCGAGAGATATTCGCGATATTCGCCAATTCTATTTACTGAATGAAAGACGTCGTCTCATGTTCAAATCCTTTCTAAAGGACCACGTGAATTGCCGACTCACTTTGTGTCGTGATGCGGAATCCTCTGTAATTCATGCATATACAACTATTTGGAGGTCTTTTATTGTTGCTGTGTCTCAAATTAAAACTATTTTCTCGTGTCTGATACCGACATGGTACTCTGTTGGACTTGAAACTTGCCCATTTGAATTCACAGAAGACGAAGCCCTCATTATCTGGACTGAGGTAGTAATGCACTCTGACCTGAAAAACCGAATTTCCAAAGAGTTCGTACGTGCGATTGAAGCTGACAGAGGAGGCATTTCCCCCGCTAATGACGCGGTGTTCAAGTTAAAAGAGGAGTTGGCTATGCTTCCCGACAAAAGTATCTATGTTAGCGTTATTGAAAAATCTTACATTTCTCAAATGCGTTATTTTTATGATGCGAAAACGGATAGCTTGTTTGAAGGCGGAATTTTTGTTTATGCGAAACGATGCGTTCAGGACTTGGAAAACGAACTCGTGCGTTCAAGAAAGTTTCTGATGAGTGCTGAAAATGCGATGGAATCGTTGATTGACGAACTTGTAGATTGTAGAATTTCTTATTTCGAACAGTCCAACTTGACCGAGTGGATTCTTTCTGAGAATACCGAGAATTTAGATTCCTTTAGCGCTGTTTTTTCTCTCCTCTCCCGCAGCAGAAAGGGCTTAGAACTCCTGGAGGGCAGATTTAACGAATTTTTCAAAGGAGTGTTTTCCTCCGTTTTGTGTGAATCAAATGCGGACGTTTATGGATCAATTGTTAATGTCTTTGAAAAATCATTAAGAAGCCTTAGGGCTCTGCTGAATTTGATGGATGACTCAGAGGGCAACTTTGAAGCGGTTTTCAGTTCAGGCATAAATAAGGGTTTTTTAGAGGGTACCAGAGATTCATTTAATTATGGCGGTTTTGCGGGCCATTTGGCTGACCTCTTGTCCGGAGTTTCGAGGGGTCAAACGACCGTTAGCGGAGAGCAGGTTAGTATTCCTATCGATGAAATACTAAATGTAATATATTTTATCCCTGATCACGCAAAAGAATTGCTTCTGTCCACGTATCAGTCCCACCTGGCTAAACACATCATTCTTGGTAAGTGCGACGAGGTCTTCGAACGCAGGCTTTTGGCAACCCTGAGTACGATGCATCAAAGCCCGACCTACTTTAAATGCTTTAGTATGTTGAGGACAATGTCGACACGGGGTGAACCCCGAGACAGCGGTATTTTGGTCGACGCCACCATATGGCCCTCGACAACTATGTACTCTAAGACGCGAATTCCGCAATCTCTCCTCCAATGGACTGATGAAACGAGAGTTAGCATGGAGGCCAAATTCCCCGGCAGGGTGGTCCGGTTGTCAAAATGGTATTCGTTCGGGATGCTCAACCTCAAACTAGACAAAAAGAGATCAGTAAACCTCTCAGTGATATTCCCTCAAATATCCCTTTCGAAATGCTTTACTTCGCTCACTGATACTATTTCCTTTGGAAAACTATGCGCAGATACATGCATGACGGCATCTGAATGTTCCGCGGCGTTGCTCCCCCTGGTAAAAAGCGGCATTCTTTTGTGCGAATGGCCACCTTGCACATTATCTTCTGTTTCTATAAACAGAGATTTTGTTCCTGCCGCTGACGTTCTTGATTTGGTCCCCACGCTTTCTCCCCGAAAGATTCTAGAGCCCGCAGGAGCCGCAAAGTCGACGAGTGAGGTTGAATCCGATAAGGTATTGACAGACTCTGCAATTGAGGCTCAGGTGGTCGGCTTGCTGAAGAAGAGGGGCGCTGTAGGGTTCAACGACATATTACTAAACCTTTACTCATCCTTCGGTGAACAGAGCGCGTCTAAACAGGCGGTAAAAAAATCCTTGGAAAACCTCGTCGGGAGGGGATTTATTTCTCGCTCGGAAGACGCACTTTTCAAATACGAAGTTTGACCGACACAGATATTTATTATTACTGAAGTGTACCGACCGTGCCTTCTTCTTCATTTTCCCCCTTTCGTTTTTTTTTTTTTTTTTTAATGAATAGCTTGTGATGGTTGAAAACAAACAAAACTTACCTTTAATTTTTTATATCCTCCCTCGTCTCTTGCTTTAGTTCTAATATTTCCTAGCTTCGGGCTTTTTTTCTTTCACTTCAAGCTAAATTGGATCATTTTTTTCACATAAAAAAATATCTTATTTGATACAAGTCGAAAAAAAAAAAAAGTATAGACGAAAAAAATGTCTGACAAGAAGAGCCAAGAAGAATACCCCGTGGACGACCAGGAACACGAACCTGTCGGCAACGAAAACGAAAACGAAAAGGGTTCCAACGCCGGATCTGAAAATGAAAAGGACAACGAGGAAAAGGGATCCCAAAAGACCGGATCCCAGAAGACCGGCAGCGCGTCCGGTGATTCCCAGAAGAAGAAGTTTTCTGTCGGTGTTTTGATCTTCACCTTCCTGAACCTTTGCGGTTTTGTCTTCTGTATTGCCGGTATGTCCATCGGCCAGATGGAAGAACGCGATGGCAAGGGGTGCTGGTCTATTTGGGGTTACAAGCCCAAGTGCTCCGGTACCTGGTTCCGTCACACCGACTGGGAAGATTTCCACGGTGAGTACTGCAAGAAGGGTGAGTCCCTTTCCGAAGGTGCCCAGGCGTTCTCCGTCATGTCCATCATTGGTGGTTTCTTGACGACCGCCACTGCCTTCCTAGAGCTCTTCCACTTTGCCGATCTCGCTGTTGTGGCCACCATTATGAGTTGCATCAACTGTGTTGCCACCCTCGTCGTTTGGGCTGCCATGCTTGCCATGTACTGGTCCAACCTGTGCGGCGTGTACCACTTCGCGGATCACTACAAGATTGGCGCGGGTATGATTCTTTTCATCACCGCGTGGTGCTGCCAGATGGTCGCCAACCTCACCCTCATCATTGAGATTTATCTTGGTAACGCGAAATAAGGAACAAAATAAATAAATAAAAAAGTGGAGCCAATATCGGGCAAGGGGGAAAAACGAGAATGACCCTTTCCCTGTCTGAGACCCGGCTCTCCGCTTTTCATTTTTTTACTTCTGTTTGTAGTACATAGTTCGCTTGATGATATCGGCGAATTTTTTTTTTTTTTTTTGGAACGAAGAGCACCAAGCCGGTCAAGATTATTTTTAACCACGGAAACAGTTGTGGTGAATCTCCGAGCGGGAAACAGACAAGAGCGACACGAGCTTTGCACTGTCACTCCCTCATTTCGGTGTTGTCACCCCAGCGCTTCCTGTCTTTGTCAAATCAAAGGAAGAATCTTGTACCACACCCGCTATAAATTTAGGATTTTTTTATTTTTATTTTCTTAAATCCCTTCTCTCTGGCGAAAAAATTAAATGGGAAATGAAGAATCTGTAATTGTGGCGATTTTTTTTTGTTGATAGAATAGCGTTTTTTTGTTCCTTTAAGCAGTAAGAGTATTAATTTTTTTCTTTTTCGACTTTGCATTCGGTTCCCTTAGTGGGGATCACACCTCATCTTGTCAATTCAGTTTTGAATTCAGTGTCTACACTTCCTTTCTCTGCTTCTTTTTGTAAAGTGAAAACAAAAGCAACGCCTAATATTTCAAAAAAATAACAACACTAAAATAAAGGGATTATCATGACGCAAATATCTAGTGCAACGATAAAATTGTCAGAAATGACGAAGGACATGGAGAATTTCGCTATTTTGAGTGCTCAGGAAGGCATCTCGAAGTGCTACAACGAACAGGAAGTAGCCGCATTTCTGAAGAAGGAGTTTGACGGCAAGTTCGGCCCCACCTGGAACTGCTTTGTTGGACGCAACTTTGGCAGTTTTGTCACCCATGAACAGAACCATTACATTTACTTTTATATCGGACAGACTGGCATTTTGCTATTTAAATCGTAAGGGGGCGGTGGTTTCGAACCCGAATAAATGGATTCGCGCCGTAATGTAATGTACGAAGCTGATGGTGGCGCTTCCAATGTCCTGGGATGGTGAAGCGCACGGCAAGGATCCCAATACAATCGCCGACACTCCGGCAACAATAGACAGATGAAATTCTGCGCGCACACATGCGTAGTTAATGTAAAGTTTAAAACTGATTCTTTTTTTTTTTTTTGTTTCTCACGGAAGCAGTCTGTGTCCCCTCCGGGGTTCCTCCCCGTACTTTGTTTTCCATGTTGTTTTGAATGCTCCCTGACTTCCCTATTTTCTTGCTCTAGCGTGCCACCATTCTTTGAGTCGGCGAATTCATAGACGCATTTTCTGCGGGTGAACCGGGTGATACAAATAGAGTATTATGTCTTTCCAGCACGGCAATGGCCCCCACACCGCGCTACATGACGCGGTGATAAAGTGGTGGGTTCAAAACCAGCGCCGTGATCTTCCCTGGCGAAAGGAGCTAGTGACGGAGACGAGCCGCCACCGTTTTGATCCATACCACATCTGGGTATCGGAGGTGATGTCTCAACAAACCCAGATGGACACAGTGATTCGGTATTTTAACACGTGGGTCGAGAAATTTCCCACCGTCGAGGACTTGGCCCGTGCGAGCGAGGAGGAGGTACGCGCGGTGTGGTCTGGCATGGGATACTACAGAAGGGCGGAGTATATGCGAAAAGGGGCTCAGTATGTGGTAGAACGGCACAGAGCCCAGAAGAAGGATCAATCGCCGGTGCAGCTCCCTCCCAACGCGACCGAGTTGCAAAAGGTGCCCGGAATCGGCCCTTACACCGCTGCGGCAATTGCTTCTGTCTGTTATGGGGAACCGGTGTGCTCTGTCGACGGAAACGTGGTGCGGGTGCTCAGTCGCCTGCGAGGGGAGATGGACTTCGATCCAAAGGTACCGAAGAATATCAAGAGAGCCGGTGTTTGGGGGTGTGAGTGTATGCTAGATTGCCGGTTACCAGGCCACTTCAACCAAGGATTGATGGAAATTGGTGCCACGGTGTGCCGTCCCAATGGAACTCCCCTTTGTGGAGAATGCCCTTTACAGTCGCAGTGCCGAGCCCACCAGGCATGGAAGGACGGAGTCATTCCCTCTATCGAAACCGTGATCCCTCTCAAGTCGGTGGCGGCTAAGAAGAGAGATGAACGCGTTATCTGCGTCATACATGAAGTGAAGACCACAGACGATGAGCGGCGGTTTGTGGTAGTGCAACGGCCTGAGAGCGGTCTTCTGGGGGGCATGCTGGAGTTCCCCTCCGCTCCCTTGTCTTCTTCCTCCGATCCTACCGCCCTAAAAAAGAATCTCTCTCTTTCCCTTGACAGCAAACCGGTAGGTACACTCAATCACATCTTCTCCCATATCAGTATGACGGTGGACGTGTTTTCCGTGGTGTGGGACGAGGATCTGCTAAAAAAAACTTTTAAACTCGGTCCTAAAAAAAAGTCCAGTGGAGCGCAGTTGGCTTCCGCAACGAACACAGAGTACGAGCGACGCCTTTGTGCCGCACTTTCGGAAGCCATTCATGCCACCAAGGGAGCGCCTTCTGGAAAACAACAGGTGTCGGTGAAAAGCGAATCTGAACTTCGGAATGCCGCCGCGAGCCGGCTGTTGTGGAAGTCCTTTGAACTTCTCCCAGAGGCGACAGCGCCCTCTCCCGCCACTAAAAAAAGGAGTCGCTCCAAAACAGTACTCGTGTGATAAATCAGTACACCGTTTAAAGAAATTTTATTTTTACTCTGCGCAAGAGCACCTACCATTTTTTTTTGTTGCGTTTGTTTTGTTTCTTGTTCTTGCTTTTAACTCCCTCCTTTTCACATTCTTTTATTTGTTTGCAAGAGTTTATCTAAAAGTACAAGGCTGAACGTGAAAAATAGTAACATCAGCTACGCAAAAACAGCAAGAATAACAGCAAAAATTATTTCCCCTTTCCAAGATGCGCAGTTGGTACGAGTTCGGGTATAATGGGTTCCCGAAGGGGGAAGAACGACAGCGTTTTTATAGGCAGAGGGATGATGACCCCTGTAGTGAGGAGGAGCAGTACGAGGACAACGAGACGAACGACCGACCAATATACCACTTTCCCTTACAACAGAGCAGCGGAGACGACGATAGTTTTGCCTGTGCCAGCGACCTTTCGGTTGGATCTCCCGAGCAGCCCCAGGTACTTTACCAACTCAGCAGCACCGTTTACGAAGGAACACCATCCTGGTGGGGTTCTTCCGCCGTGCACTTTCTCTCCGGTAGCGACAAGAGGCAATACTCTGTCTGTTTCGGTGGTGTGGCCAATGCAACTCAGGCGGTAGATAACTCTTCACGTGTTTTTGAAATTGCCCGGAATGTGCGACGGTTTTCCGCACAAATGGAGTGCGTCACTCTCGCGGAGGACACTTCTCTCTCCCAGAGACTAGAGTTACGGAACCTTCACCCCGCACTACGTGGAAGTAACCCGCTTTGCCGACCAGCCGCCGCCCCGCCTCGCATGGGTCACAACGCGGTGTCCCTTGGCTTGTCTAGTGAGGAGGCCTGCAGATGGATCGCCCGCCCTAGCGACTGGGGAGACGACAACGCGGCTGTAGAGGCGGTGAGAAGGACACCCCACGGCGGTGCGGCAAGTTTGGAAGTGCATCTTTCCCTCGTTGTGGGGGGTAGCTCATCACTGACTTACTTGACCAATGAAAGACCGAGCACGGTTTTACAGTCTAAACTGAAGTACTCTCCTCTTTCCGATCCGGGATTGAGCGTGACGCTGCTGGACGGGCTCTCGAGAACTCACTGGACCACGTACTTTCCTTTGAGGGAGGTAACGGCCAACACCATTATCCCACGTATGTACGGCTCCCTCACGCCATGGGAGTGCTCTCTCCCCCAAGACGGCGACAGTCGGAGGTGGGCGTACTTGGGGGGCACCATGAACGGGTGTGACCCCCTTCCCATTTTTGAACTGTGCGTCATTCAATTGCACCTTCCAACGTGGTCTGTCATAGCCAATAGCGTGGAGACTTACGGTGTTGCCCCATCCCCCCGGTTCGGTCATTCTGCCACCGCAATAGGCTCTCAAATAATAATTTTCGGCGGCGCAGGTTGTAATAAACGCTCTTTGGGTGATCTGTACATTCTGAACACCGAAACGCGTGTTTGGCGAGAATTATTTTTCTCCTCTCCCGTTCCTCGTCGGGTGTTCCACGTTGCCGTCGTTGCGCACCACCCCGACAGCGGCAATGAAGAGAGTGACATCCTTCGCAAAGTGAGAGGTCTCTGCAGAAAATCTACCGACGAGATTGGTGAGTTGGAGGCAGCGGAGACTCTCCAGCCCGCGACAACACGCACGAGATGCGCCATTGTGGTGCTGGGAGGGGAATCCGAGAGAGGGCCGGTTCATTCTGTCTGGCGATTCGGGGTGGACTCGTCTTCCTGGATTGAAATATTTTTTCCTCTGTTGCGGTCTCCCTCCAACTTTACTCTTTACAAAGCGGACGCCACATCCAACGGCGTAGGGAGCAGTCAGTTATCGTCGTCGGAGGGCTTTCGTCGGGTGATACTTTCACTGATGGAGAAGGAAACGGCAGTTTCAGAAGGCGACGTGACTCAAACGTACTTTGGGGCCTGCCATGGGTCTCTCCCCTTTGTCGTTCCCTTACTCCGCGGAAGCAACCCTGACAAGAAAGCGGACCCGTCTTTTGGAACGGATTTTCTTCTCTTTGGCGGCGTCAAAAACCCACCAGTTTCCCTCGTGACGCACATTTATCCCACGAGCGGCACTTTGAGCGAGGCGGCGTCGTTTTGGCTAGGCGAAAGGACGGGGAGCGTGGGCTATTTTTCTCAGTTACGCTCGCTGAAAAAATGCTCTCCTGTTCTTTATCGAAGACTTTTCCCTCGAAACATTCGTCTTCCTCGAGAGGAAATTTCACCTCGGGCGTCGGAAGAACTTTCGACCAATGATGGCTCTCATGAGGCCTTTTTGCATCTGGTTAGTCAGTGTGTCCTTGAGGATCAGCTTTCCAGTTGGCTGAGGAGTGCGCGTCTCCGGCTGCGGGCCTGGCAACACTGACACTTGTAGTACTAAAGAACAATGTGCGGCTCAGTTTTCTGTTTTTTTTTTTTTTCCTTCTTCCTTCTTTCGCTGTTGTTTCTGACGCTTTCTGCTGTTTCTGTTCTCCCCCCTTTCCTTCCATCCACTGTCATAGCCTCGAATAAAAACAACAACAAATTATATCAACAACAAACGGGCCATAATGCTGGCCACTGTACAGGATTGGGCAAAATCGTTTCGCTCCTATGTGTACGACGTCATCATTGTCTCCACTACATCTAGGTGGTATCGTGAGGTGCTGTTGGACTGTCCGACGGATGTCACCATGCTAGATGTGGGGATTGGGACTGCGAGCAGTCTTATTAGCAACCGCGATATTGTTCTCAGTAAGCGAATGAAGGTGGTGGGTGTGGACTATGATCTGGACTATGTGGCGAGCGCGCAGGCGAACATAGCAGCTTGCAGTCTGTTGAATGCGGCAAGTGTGGTACACGCCAGCATCCATGACTATAATAAAGATCTTAAGGAAAAGTTTGACGTCATCTACTTTTCCGGTAGCTTTATGATTATCCCCAACCAGTCGGAGGCGCTGTCTCATTGTGTGAATATGCTTCGCAGCCCAGTGCCCAAAATACCCAACGGAGGCAATCTGTATTTTACCCAAACTTTTGAGCGCAAAACTATCATTGGCCTTTATATTACACCTGTCGTGAAGAAGCTTTTACGTCTGCTGACGACTATTGATTTTGGCGAAGTCACCTACGAGGACGACTTTAGGAAGTCGCTCCAGAAGGCGGATGTGGAAATTGTGTATGTCAGACCGATTAAAAGCGGCTACTTCCGCACCCAAACGATTGTGTGCGCGAAGCCGGGATCAAAAAAGAACCAGTAATGATGCCAACAAGCAAACAACAACAACAAAAAAAGTATGGTTGCCACAGGGAACGACGGGGCTCCGGTTTCACCCAAATCCACTTCTGTTGTCATCTCTTCATCTTCATTGCTGTTTTACCTTTTGGCTGTTTGAATTCTCCTTCCTCATATTACCCCTTTTCTCTCCTTTTTCCCTCGGTTTTAGTTCTTTCGTTGATTACGCCAAACTTCCTCACTATACTAATGAGTATTCCCGAAACCACTTCCATCGGAGACACCACCTGGTCCCAGTCCCAAGAGTCGTTGGAGATCAAAATTCCGTTAGACGCCGACACCGTCAAGCCCCGCGAGTTGAATGTGGAGGTGAAGGACGGCGAGGTGCTGATAGTGAGCCAGGGAAGCGAGCGCCTCTTTCAGTGGCGTCTGTGCGCTGGTATCAAGGAGGAGGTCGAATGGCAGCTGGAGGACGGTACGACGCTGGTGATCGCCGCCGACAAGACCAACGCCACCGTGTGGCCCAGCTTGATTTCACTTCCCCTCAAGAAGGATGACGAACTGCTGGTCTCTCTCGATGTCATTGACCGCATGATCGCCTCTCAGCTACCCTCTCTCCCCACCGCTTCGGAGGAGAGAGATGCCGAAGAGAAGGAGAAGAAAGAGGAGGACGACGATGATTTGGAGAAATTGCTCGATGAAGCCGCAGCAGAGGTCACCAAGAAGGATGATGAGGATGAGATCGGTTACGCAGCGTATTTGAAAGCGGAACTGCAAAATTTCAAGGAAGAGGCGACGGCAATTGGCACCGCCCTCACAGAAGTAAATGCGTCTTTGGAAAACGGCTTAGGCGAAGGGGAAACGGAGGAGGCTGCGTTGAAGAAAAAGAAAATCTTAGACGAAATGTTACGCCTTCACTCCCAGATCCGTGAGCTTCGCACCAAGCCCAGCTCCCTGTCCAACTTGATCACCTGCACCCTTCTGGACCTGCAGAAGGCGCGCGTGAATGTCGGAAGCATGGAAGAGGATGAGGTGGAGGAGTTCAAAACGGAAGAGGAGAAAACACTAAGTGCCTCTGAGCTCCTGTCTCGGGGTATGGCGTCCTTCGAGGAGAATATCGAGGAAACCCTTCACTTACTTCGACTCGCCGCTATTCACCACGGGAATGATTCCAGCATAGTTCTCTTGTACTCCATCTATAGCCAGTTAAACTCTCCCCGTGGTGCGACCATACTGCTGAAGCGCGCATTGGATGATGAAAATCCAAGTGCGATCTGCAATCACAAAGTGGGAGAGCTGTTCGACGAAGGCGCCCGCCATTTCCTTCCCCTGTTCCCGGCCGCGCTGCACTTCTATCAGCGTGCCGCCGCTCTCGGCCACACCAATTCCATGCTGTCACTGGCCCAACTGTGGCTTCGCGGCTGCACCTCCACTTCCATGATGTCGGACGAGGACGCAGAGGCTCAGAAGGACATGACCAAGTACCACGCCTGGCTGCAGAAGGGTGTCGATCGGGGCAGCGGCTCCGCTCTTTTTGTCAAGGGTTGCATGCATTTGAAGGGCGAGCATGGGGCGAACAGGGACTACAAGACTGCCAAGCGCTATATTGATGCCGCCCTCGGTGCCCAGCCTCAGCTGGCGCCGAACGCCAATTCCATCCTGCTGATGCTGGAGCAGCTCCGTGCCTCGGAGGAATTGGAGGAAAAGGGGACGGCTGCACCACCCGCCGTTGCCGCCGCTCCCGCCGCTGCTGCCCCCGCCGCCGGCCACTTGGCCCGCAGAGACCCCCAGGCCTCCGAGAAGGCCGCGAGACGTCTCGGCGCGCTTACCCAAGGCGCGGGTGCCGCTTCACAGACCAACGCCCAGCGCGCCAAGCCCGGTTCCGCCAAGCGAAAGCAATTCTGGGAACGGGCGGCGGTGGCCAGCGTCGTTTGCTACGGCACCTACTTCCTCGCCTTTCCTCTCCGTGTGATGGTTCTCCCGATCTTCTACTCCCTCATCGCCCCCCTCACGGAGGCCATCCCTTGGCTTGGCAGCGCCGACTTTGATGGCTCACTCATGGGCTTCTGAGGAACTACCGTGATGCCATCAGTCTAAATACTGTCCCTCCTCTTTTTATTGTCGGTTTTTATCGCGTTACAAACAAGAATCTATTTAAAATTTAATCTTAATTCTATAATCAAAAACGAAACATATAAAAAATATTTAATGTTATCTTGTGTGCGGACGATGGGACCTTTCGACTGCTCGAAAGGCGGACTTCAAAAATTGTTAATTGCCATTTTCTCACGCCCATTCTCTCTCCTCTCCCTTTCTTTTACCAATGCCAGCATTTTCTGCACAACCTCCCCCTTTTTTTTTTTATAGCATAAATGCGTCGTTTTACCCCCTACTTTGTTAGTGCCATTGGAGGATCTCGCCTTCTTGTTCGCAGACAATCCACTGGCCAGGTCGACGTGGATAGGGAAACGGTGTCCGCGAAGGAGGAGAAGCTGGGAGAACCAGAGCTCAACAGTCGCAGCATGCAGACCATGGAGCGAGCGGCGGAGGCACGTAGGGAAATTTACGACCTCTGGCGGTCCTCCTCTGATGCCGCTGACAGCAGTGCGCGTGTTGGGGGCCTCAAGAGTATTTTAGAGAAGTACAAATTAGACTACTCCACCCCCCGTGAGGAGGATGTCTGCGTTGCCCTGGGGGATGCACTGGACCGTCTGCTGCTGCTGTGCGTTCCGCTTAGCGAGACCGGCGACACGGCGCAGTTAGAGCAGGTGCTGTTGCTGGCGTCTCGCCAGGGACGGCCGTTGTCAATCCGAACCGTGCAGCATCTGTTTGCCCGCGCCGCTTCCTTCCCAGAGGCTTTGGGTATATTCTACGCCTTGCGCAAGGCTCACGTCGCCATGAACGTGGAGACCTACCACGCTATGTTGTACTCTTTACAGCGACTGGAGGAAGAGGGATGGGCGCAGCGGTATAACGAGGAATTTGAGGCCAGCGGCCGTCAGGAGGTTTCAGAAAAGGCGCTAGATTTTGTTTTACGCGGAGTAGACAATCAGCTCATACCAGAGAACAAGCCGTGGTTGGGTCGTGTGATGTTTGCCGATGCCGATAACACCGCTGCTGTCAAGCAGACGCGAGACTCCTTCGATAACTTGAACAAGGCTTGGGTGGACCGGTATAAAAAACCTGGTGGTTTCTAATAAAGCACTTTTTTTTCCCCCCGATTCTCGGTGAGTACACAGATTAGTGGAGCGTAGTGATTACGAAATTACAAAATAAAAATACATTAAACAAAACCGATATTATTTCTGTCCCCTTTCTCTTTTTTGTGTTGTGTACCGTCCCTGGTGTACTTATTAACGTTTAAATTTGGCACCGTTTCCAGACTTCTATATTATCCTTTCATCCCCCCCTTTTCTTTTCTTCTTTCTCTTTCTTCAGAATGCTGACCTCTTGAAAGGAACAGCTGTTAGATCGTAGAACTGTCTAGACCATAGAATGCAAAAGACAAGCAAAAAGATGGGAGACGATGCCCATCCTACTAAACTGATGGTACTTCAACAAGAGAATGATGTTCTGAGGAATCAGTTGGTGCGGACCGAGCAGGAGCGCGTCCGTCTAGCCTACCAGGTGGATGCTCTTACCAAAGCGTTAGAGAAGCAAAAGCAAAGCAGCTCCACTACCGATCTGCGCCAACGGTGCGAGCAACTAGCCGAGCGTCTGGCCACCTCTCTCCGTGATCGTCAGGTATCGCAGTCCTCGGAGATATTTTTCCTTCTCCGTACTCAACAGGAAGAGCGGCGCTTTGTGGCGGAGAACTTAGAAACCCTCCTGGAGGACGTGGGGCTGGAGGATGCGACGGCCCGTGCGGAACGACGGAGGCAAATGTTCTCTGGCGGAACTCCATCCAGTGGCACCCTACACGCTGGCACCATCACTCAACTTGCCATGCTACTCTCGAACGCCCTCCACCAACGGTCGGCTGAGATACAATTAGAAAAAACAGGTGTGCTCTTGTTGATGGAAAGAGCCGACAAACTTGTGACAGAGCTGCAGGCGGCGATGATGGAGGCCACCCGCTCTATTTATAGTTGCTCTTCCTACCTTGCCGAGTATGAGGAGCCGTCCGTGAGACGCCGACTGGATTCTTCCCCACAGGGCGCTGGCGCACACGCCGACCTGCTAGATTCTCTGCTGGCGCGCACGGAGCTGAAGGAGCCAAAGGAGACGGAGGCCCTTCTGGGGGAACTGGACTGGTCGTCCGATGTGCTGAAGGCGACTTACAAAGGGTTAGGGGAGGTACACCAGCTGCTGGAGTCCGGCGCTTCCCAGCTCGCTTCCCCCACCTTGTTGGTGCAGCCACCAGCGCGCGAAAAGGGCCGCACAGGGCTGTCATCTTTTGGCTTGAGTGCGGAGGTGGATCGGTTGTTGGGGGGTTTGATCAACACACTGCAGGAGATGAAGACACGGGGACAGCGCCAGCAAGACCAACTAGTAAGACGTCTTTCTCATGAGTTGCAGAGTCACTACGAATCTGCGAAGCAGTATGAGCAGCGAGTACGACTGTTGGAGGAGGAAAACACCCGTTTGTTGACCAGCGCTAGGCTCGCCATCAGAACGAACCCTCAGGCCGAAGAGACACCACAGACCTACCCTTCCTCTTCCCCCGTCGCTTTGGAGGACCAATCTCCGGTTTTTATAGGGGGTACTCCAGAGAAGCAATTCTCGGCCGCCGTCCGCGACGACAGCAAAATGTCCGGTGTTCCCAAGTCCAAAGTAGAGGAAATCCGACAGCCAATGTTACGGGACGACAGCACCTTTAGTGACTCCAACACGCTCACCATGGCAGACACGTCGGACAGGAGGAGACGACCCTCGCCGGAGAGAAGTCGCCGCCCCCGTGACGCGAATCCCCGCGGGATCGGACGCACCTCGCCGCCACGCCGACCGGCAGACACCCAAGACAGGGATGACATTACCTATCCCTATGAGGAGGCGCCCCGCCGCTCTATATGGCGTACCCCAGAGCGTCAGCGGACGCTGGGAAGCGCCGTCGGCAGTCCGTCGCCGCGGGGGCCTCTACCCGCCCGCAGCCCTCCTCTGCATTTACGTTCTCCGAGGAAGAGCAGTCCGCGAGATGTGGAGATCCCTTCTTCGTGGCGCAACCCCTATTCCGCCGACACCAAGACCCGTAACAACAAGCCTCTGTTGAGTCCGGCGAGGTGACCTCTCTACTTTCCTTTTTTTCTTGTTATAGACTTGTATTGTATGCAAAAGTACAGCTCCGTGAAACTTTTTTGTTTTTTGTTTCCCACCTGAAATCCCCTTTAGCGAGCGCCGCCATCTTTTTCCCTTTCTACTTTTTGTTTCCCCCTTCTTTATTTGTTTTTTTGTGAGAGCAACATCCTTATCGCTAGTTATTTACTCCCCCCCAAATAAAAATAAAATAACATCACATCACCATGAGAGACCGGTCGACTGTTCTCCGTGAGAAGGCGAGGCAGACCGGAGAGGCGGCGCTGAACATGGGAGAAACAGCAGAAGAGCGGAAACATTACGACAAAATAGTGGTGAACCGAATGAAGAAAAAGGGTATCCTCGTCTACCTTCTCTTCCTGTTTCTTGTGTTGGGAATTCCATTATACATAGTGAATCGCTACACCCCCTTTTTTATCTTTCAAAATGTGCGCTGTCGGTTGGTGGATAGGGTGTGGTCCGACAGCACCGTCACCCGAATGGAGGAGGGTTATGCTCGGTACTTCAGCGAGCCTCCTTTGTTCCCCTCCGAGGCCTACAACCGCACGGTGTTCTGGGGCACTTACGAGCCAAGCCGCATATTTGCCATGAAATCCATGGCGGAGAAACCGCTCACCATCGGGTTCGCCTGGTACGACGAGGCGGGTTTGCACCCCATACGGCACATCACCCCCTACCTCCACAATAAGGTGCGGGCGTCGCGGTATGCCCAGAAGCGGGGGCGCGATCCGGAGGTGATGACGGTGCGGTGGGTCGCCCACGACGGCATTCACTACGGCAGCGAGCGGGTGGAGGACGTTGGAAACAAGGCATCCATTGAGTTCGAGTTCCTGAAGAGCCCCTCTGGTAATGCTTGGCACGTGCGTGTGCATGGGAAGGTGGAGAGTCCCAGTCCGCTGACGCTTGTTCTCTATGTCGCTCAGGGGGATATGGAGGAGAATATTGAAATCCTACCCCCCGACGCCGACAACGACGGGGATTGGAGTCCTCTGGTGCAGGGCATGTTCACCAATGCGGTGGGAAAGAAGGAGCCCTTCCAGCTCCGCGTACGGGACGATCACAGCCCGTTTGATGAGACGGCGCCGTGGCAGATCCACGGCCTGCACAAGGACGCAGAGGAAGCCTTCTCCCTCACGATGGAGAAGCCTATTGGGGGGACACCCTCCGAGAGGGCTGCCACGAACGGGAAGGGGATCAGCGGCGGGAGGCCGGTGGGGGAGTTGCAGGACCAGCAGCTGAACCTTCGTCGTTTGCCCGAGGAGGCGTTCACGTACATTTTTGAAAAAAAGAGGGAATATTTCCGCCCAAAGCCCGCACAGGAGCCTCCCCATAATCTCCTCATAATGAAGAAGAGCTACGATTCCAGTTTTCGTCTCGAGCTGTCATTTAGTCCCGCGTTTGACGAAGACGGTGACGAGTCCACCCGCCTGCTCACCCCCTCCTACGGCGCTCTCTCCACCTGCCAGCTCAAGAATCTATTTCGGCGTCGGGAGAAGGCCATTTTTCATCATGTTCACAAGATTTTCAGCCCTTGGGTAAACCACTTTAATGTGTCTGCCGCGCTGATGAAGCTCAGTGCCTCCAATATACTGGGCGAGGCGTTTGGCTCCCTCTACCACGGCAGCGGACGCTACGCCCACTACTCCAAGGCCACGGACCGCCTGTGGGACGAGAGTGCGGAGCCGGTACCGCACGCCTCTGTGGAGGTCTCCTCCCACCTTGCCAGGGCGCTGGCACCGGTGGGGTCTCGAACGGACGAGCCCTTTGGGCAGCAGTACCACGCCGGCTTGCAGTCCATCTTCCTCGTCCGGTGGAACAAGGAGATCACGAAGCAGTGGGTGGGGGGCTGGCTGCTGGACGCGCAGGACCCCGCCACGGGGTTCATTCCGTCCCTCGCCACCTTCACCCCCTCTGTCCGCTCCCTCACCGCCCAGGAGCTGCGGTATGAGCACCTGACCTGGGCCTCGCAGCCCACCATACTCTTTGGACTGCAGGAGCTGCTTCACGAGATGCGACGGAAGGCGGGGCGCACTGCCAAATCCAAGAGCAAGAAGAAGGCCCGCAACCGCCCTGAGTACATTGAGCGAGAGACGGAGTCCGACAAGGCGTTTTTGAGAACCCTACTCCCCGCCCTCCGCCGGTGGCGCAGCTGGTGGCACAGCACCCAGTGCGGTGGGATGGACCTAGAGGCGGCTCGGAACTGCGAGAGTCGAAAGTCTCTGGAGGAGTGGCCCACACGACCCACCGGTCGGCCGGAGGACGTGCTGCTGTACCGCTGGCGCTCCCGCACCGAGTACCGCATCCCCGCCAGCGGCATGGAGGACTACATCCGCCCCGTCTGCCAAGGCGAGCACCAGCTGGAGGCCCATGTCGACCTGTTCTCGTGGGTGGCGCTGCTGAGCTCTATTATTTCGCAGATCGAGAACCACCTCGGCGTCCCTCAATCAGTGACGATTGACTGGGAGGCACACCTCAACGCCGCCCACTGGGACGCGGCGCAGGGCCGGTTCGCGGACCACATTGGCTGTGCCTCCAGAGCCTTCTCCTCCTACACCGGCTACGTGAATCTGTTCCCCGTACTGACCGGCGTGGTGCGGGACCGGGAGAAGGTGCTCTCCACCCTCCGTCTAGCAAAGGAGGAGCTGTGGTCGCCCTACGGACTGATGGCCACGACCTTCGACTCGGTCCGTCGAGCGAGAGAGGAGGGCATCCGACACGACAACTTATTCGTGGGATATGTGTGGCCCTCTGTCAACCTTCTCTTTCTCTACTCCTTGCAGACGGTGTACTGGAGAGAACTGCAGCTGGAGGAGGCCCACAGCCTGTATGAGGAGCTCCATACGATGGTGGCCAGCACGATCCGGGGCGGCACCCGTTGGTGGGAGTACTTCAATCCCTTGAACGGCAGAGGGGAGGGCAGTAAGACCTACATTGGAACCAAGGCGCTCTACCTCGGGGTGCTGGACGACTTTTCTTAAAAAAGAAAATGAGATTAAACGTATATATACTCTTACCAATTTTATACCACACGGCGGCTGTCAACAAGAATACAAAAAAATAAAAATGACGAAACTAACCGAATGATTCGATAATTAATGCAGAACCGATAAATTATACACATTTTTTTTTTCTTTCTATACACATAAAAAATGTAACATTTTGTCTTTCTTTTGTCTACCTCAAATGGAGTTTTCCACTGGTAACACTTTTCTGATGACGTCCCTCTCTCTCTCTCTCTCTCTCTCCTCACTTTCACCAACCAATAACAACAATATAAGAAAACCCGTTAACCGTATTCATCATGGGACACCTCGACCAATGGCGCTCTCGCCAAAAGATCGGTATGGGCAAAGGCTCTCGCTGCTGCGTGATCTGCTCCAACCAGAAGGCCCTCATCCGTAAGTACGAGCTCAACGTGTGCCGTCAGTGCTTCCGCGAAAACGCCAACAACATCGGCTTCGTCAAGCTCCGTTAATTGAGTTTTCATCCTTTTTGATTCAGTTTTATTTTTCATTTGTATCCAAAAAAACTATTATCAAGCAAAAGGTGATTTTTTCTTTTATGTTACTGCAATAATATGCTATTGTGTTGCTCGGATTCTTTATATTTTCTCCCTTTTCCCTTCACATTTTAAACCCTTAAAGATTAGTGTTTATTACCTTTTTTTTTTTTTTGTCGAACTCAAATTTTCTAAATTATTAGTCATTCGAGCCGGATACAGTTTTTAGCACCACATCCGCAAGAACACTCTTTTTTTATCGCTTTCTGTATCATAAATCAATTCTCTCTTTTTTTCGTTGTATTTTTCGATTGCTGTGACACTATAATCAACAGCGATACAGAAAGAATATAGCATCCCATTTTATTTTTTTTCGTGAATCCTTTTCTGTTTCACCGTTTGAAATGAGCACGGAACAGAAGCACGTGGACCCCAACTTGTCCGGGAGCAACAGCCCCCAGCGCGGCAGCCAGAAGAAGGCTTCTCCAGCCCCCACCGGCGGGAAGCGTCTGGTCCGAAAGGCGAAGAAGAACAACGCCAATGAGGAAAAGGCAAAGGAGAGGAAGGAGGAGGAGAAGCGCCTCGCTGAGGAGCTAGAACGCAAGCGCGAGGAGGAGGCGCAGGCGGCCAGAGAGAAGGCGGCCAAGATCAAGGAACAGGAGAAACAGGCCCGCGAGAAGCGAAAGGAGGAGTCGGGCAAGAAGCGTGGGGAGCTCTCCAAGGAGGAGCAGGAGGAACGGGAGAGGCTTGCCAAGCAAAAAGAGGAGGAGGACAAGCAAAAGGCTGAGCAGGCCCGCCAACAGCGTGAGGAGACCCAAAAACGAAAGGAAGAAATTCAAAAGCAGCGTGAAGAGGAAATCAAGCGCCGCAAGGCTGAACTTGACGAGGAGCGCAAGAAGCTCAAGGAAGAGCAGGAACAACACGAGAAGGAAGTAGAAGAAGAGCGCAAGAAGCGTGTCGCTGAAGAGCGTGAGGCACACAAAAAGTCCCAAGAAGCCAAGATGAAAGAAATGGAGGAGAACTTAGCGGCTACGCGTCAACAAAAACAAGGTGAGCGCGAGGAGCTCCAGAAGCAGAAGGAGGAGGAAGAAAAGCAGAAGGCCGAGCAGGTCCGCCAGCAGCGCGAGGAGGAGAAGAAGCGCAAGGAGGAGGTCCAGAAGCAGCGCGAGGAGGAGATCAAGCGCCGCAAGGCTGAGCTAGAAGAGGAGCGCAGAAAGCTGAAGGAGGAGCAGGAGCAACACGAGAAGGAAGTAGAAGAGGAGCGCAAGAAGCGTGTCGCCGAGGAAAAGGAAGCCTCCAAGAAGAACAAGGAGGAGAAGCAGAAGGCCACCGAGGATGAGTTCACGAAGACCCGCCGCCAGAAGCAGGAGGACCGCGAGGAGCTCCAGAA
>AUXL01000072.1:0-22743 GCA_000482185.1 Angomonas desouzai | reverse complement strand
TCGATGGCCTTTCCACTGCATGCCGCTTAGTTGCCCCTCGCACGCTTCTATAGATAGATCAGCAGATGCGGGCGAAATACACACACACACACATGGTGATTATATTAAAGAACACGAATAAAACTTTTATTATAGATTCGCTTAGATTTTCCTACTAAAAAAAAAAAAATAGAAACTCATCCTCTAACTTTGGTTTTCTTCCTTTTTTTATCAATTCAAAAAAGTCTTTGGTGTATCCCTTATTCATGTAAACAATGTATAAGTTGTTTTTAACTGATTTCGCCAATACTCTGTTATAAAATGTGAATTATTTCTTCTTTCCCCCACCTATTTTTTCTTTCATTTCTCAGGGAGTGGGTTCCTTCTACCAAGTACAAGTCTCCTCTAGTTGTCATTTTTATTTTTACACTTCATTGCATTTTACTATCGGTCGTTTTTTTTTTTCTCTCTCACTTTACTCGTTCTTCACACATCACAGCGATGAGCCACGTCGGAATTATCGCTGGTTACCACCCCCGCCCCCCTCTCGTCCTCGCCGCGGTCAGCCGGGAAGCCCGCATCATGATCGAGTGCGGCCCGGGAGACCGTCGTGCCGGTCTCGACTCCAGGATTGTGAAGGAAAACGGTACGCACTGGCTGGTGCTGGATGTGAGGGATCCCGCTGCCCTTGACCTCGCGGGTTGGTGGGCCACGAGGCCCCACGGCTGTCCGCTTCGTTGCCGCGTTACCTGCAATGGCGACGACAGCCTCGTCCGAACGCTAACGGTGCTACGGAAACTGCAGACGGCGCTCGGTGACCGGCGGCTGGAGTGCGAGGTGACGGCTGAGGGCCTCACGAGCTGCCTGCCCTTTGCGGACTTCACCTTTCTTTCTGCTTTAACACTTAAAGACAGCCCCTCCCTGCGATCACTGGAGGGACTGGAGAGTACCAAATGCCTGAAGAAGCTAAACCTATCCTGCACTCGCATCCTGTCCTTACGCCTACTAAGGAACCATCCCTCTTTGGAGGAGCTGAATTTGGGGTGGTGAAAGGAGCTAGTGTCGATCGATGAGCTGGAGGGCGTGACGGCATTAAGGAAGCTAAACGTATCCGGCACTGCCGTCGCGTCACTAAACCCCCTGAAGAATCACCCCTCCCTGGAGGAGCTCAATGTTTCAGACTGCCGTGCGCTACCGGGACTAGGGGAACTGAGTGGACTGCCGCGGCTGCGTTATATATGGGCCTACGGGTGGAGCGAGGAGGTTGAAAGACCGTCCAACTGCCCTATGCTGTTGGAAGTTGTTTTTCACGAGTATGAGTGGATTGAATAACATTCGTAGAGGAAGTGGAGGCGTACCTGAGCTCTTTCCCTCCTTTCTGCGAGCTCTCATTTTGTGTCTTCTTCTACTTTTTTTTTTTCTAAAGTCAGTGTAAGTGACCGCTTATCATCTCATAACAAAAGAGGTTGAGAGGTTAAAGGCCCGTGAATGTATTTAAATGCACTCGTTGTTATGGTTCGCCGGAACTCGCTTTGCATTCCCTTTCTGTTATTTTTGCCTGAGTATTGCCGTATTTTTTTATTTTTATTTTTATTATTTCTATTTTCACTTTTCAATCCTTTTATTTCTGTTTGCTTCTTGCCTCAAACGACATCGTAAAAACAAAAGGGGTACTTTCTTTTTGTTCAATTTTCAGAATCTCAATTATATATTTTTTTTTTATTTCTTTTTTTCTAAAATGGACTTGCTACTATTATTGTTTGTGAATGTGTAGTTACCCCAAAGTAAAACTATTTGCTTGAGAACGGTAACATAACTTTATACACTAAAATGTTTCTTCCTATCTCTCACCCTTTTCTTTCCCCATTTTAGAAATCAAGAAGCGGTTTACCCATGGCCGCATCACACCACCCCCTTGATGACTCTAGGGGTCTTCTCTCTACCGACCAATACATAGATTCACCCGAAGTATTGCACCTTTCACCCGATAGGGATCACGTCGTGCAAGTTCCCCTCACTAGACAAAATCTCTACCGCTCCTCTCACCCCACCCCAGAGAAGCCCCTTCCTTTTGATAATACCCCACACGACGGCGACAACCGTCTGAATGACGATATTGACAGTGAAGTTCGCCGAAATAGGGTTTCCACCTGGCAGGACGAAGGGCCGACTGGAAAGACGTTCTCGGACGTCGATAGAGCTTTCCCCTTGAACCACTTTTATGGCCCAGGGGATCACGTCACATCTTCTGATGTGTTGAATTTGCTACGTGACGGGCAAACTTCCCCTATACACTGGGAGAATATGGAGGGAGAGGCGAAGGAGGAGGTGACCGCCACGGCGGATGACTCCTGGATGAAACGATGGCGTATGGTGAACAAAAATGTCAACAGTGTTCCGTTTCGACGACAATTCAAGGAAAGTGAAAAAAGATTCCAGGAGCAGATGGAGGTCCATAGAGGCATCACAGATGCGATGAATAAGATCAAAATGGTGGAGCTTCAAACAAAGGTGCTAAGGGCGGAGAGGCGTACCACCACCCTAGTGACCTCTCTTCTTTCTCGTCAAAATGTCGCTCTATTAAAAGCCTTCCCCTCCGACTCGCCGTTCTGGAAGCAAATGGAAGAGGAAGAGGAACGCTTATCCAAGATGGCACTTGTGACACCGCCTTATTACTTAGAACGGGAGAGGGTCGCGAAACCAGATGAGGGTCCGGTGGCGGCAGTGGCAGCAAAAGCGGCTGCGGCACAAAAGGCGAAGGAGGCGGCAGCTATACCGAACCCTATGCAAGAAATATTAGCCCAATTCTCCAAGCCCAAAACGACCGGGTCAGACTCCTCGCAGTTGGGAGGGAAAAAGTCCAAATCCAAAGAGGCCGCCAAACCCACCAAAACATTGGCGTCGATTCAAGTCACGGCACTAGAGCCAGAACCGATCCCCTATGTTCGCGTGCGCTACGTCCTCAAGAAGGAGAAACCAACTTCCACAGAGCGTACTTCCGAAATGAGCTACGAGGACGATTTTGAAGAGAATATCAAGGACGACGCGGAGGAGGTGGAGGACGAGGTGTCAGATGACGTCAGTGATGAGATTACGGTAGAAAGCTCCGCTATCGAAGACATGGCAGAGTACAGTCAGGAAAGGTTTGAAGACAGTATTTCAGAGGAAATGTCGGATCAAGTCGAAAGTGGCAGCGGTAGCACCGTTTCCGAGAGTGGCATAGAAGATTTTATAGATAGTGAGCGTAGCAGTGGCCAAGCAGCTCTTTTGAAAGGTATTGATGGAGTGGATCTAAAGGACGTACTGCATCAATTTTATAAAGCCTGTAGGACGGCAAATAAACTGAGCATGATGCTCACTGGTAAAGCGAAAGGTTTAGCACTGGACCTACATGAAACGTCACACCACAGTAAGAACAGTGAGGACGCGTCGCAGTCTGGTAGCAGCAGCAACGAGGGCCAACCTGGTGGTAACACCACTGACTGGCAGAAAACCCTTCGAAACGACTTTACCGATTTAAAACGATTGCGTCGCTTCAACCAAAAGGTTCAAAAGAACATCAAAGCGGTAGATCTCCAACGTAAAGTGCGAGAAGAAAAGCGGAAGCAGGTAGAAAAGGCGGTGAAGCTGTCTAAAGTTAAAAAGAAACAGAACCGAAACACTAAATCCCGTCTTCGTGACTTTATTGACGATGATGTGGACTCCGTGTTGGCCTCTTTAGATAGTTCTCTCAAACGCAAGCGAAAGAAAAAGAAAAAGAGTAACGACGATGACATTGATGATGAAATCGCTTCCGATTATGATCTTGGTAGTTTTGAGAACAGTGATGATGATATTATAGATGACATGATTGATGACTTTGACGACTCCCAAATGTCTGACAGTATGGGAGACGAAATTGAGGATGCTATTGAGGACGAGTGGGATATCAGCGGTAGCGGTTCCCGCAGCGAGGACGTGGTTGATGAGATGGAGATGGACTTCTCCGACGAGATTGAAAGTGCCGTGGGCAGCGATGCGATGCTGGACGAGGTGGAGGAAGATTTTGTGGATCGTCTGGGCAGCGTGTCGGACTCGGAGATGGAGGATATGGTGTCCGAGGGCGACTTTGCCGATCTCCCCAGCGGATCCAGTCCGTCGGAAGTAGGCGACGAGATTGCCTCCATGTCACACAGTATGTCGGAAATTTCGGATATTGCCGTCGTCGAAGAGGAACCAATGGAAGATGACGTAAAGGAGGCAGAAGTGGATAATGAAGTGGACGGTGGCTCTGTCCAAGGGTCGTCAGCGCCGTCGCTCACCCACTCCTCCGATGCCGATCGCTCCTCTCCCTATCCATCCTCCAGTTCCACGAGCTTTATGAACTCCTCTGAGCTTTCCTATGAAGAGGCGGTGGCGGGGGAAGTGGCACTACAGGACTTGGAGGAAAGGATGGCACTAACAAGGCACCGTCGTGAGAAGGCCTTGACAACGATAGACCCTATGCAAAAAGAGACCCTTTCCGCTCTGGTGGATCCCAGCGAGTCATCGGAAAAGGACGATGGAGAGGTAGAGGAAAGCGAAGCGGAAGAAGAAAAAGAGGAGATAGAAGGACCCATCACTCAACAAACGGTAACGACACCACCGATCATTGAGGCTGCTCTACAACCGCTCATAGCACTGGAAACCAGTGAACCGGCCGTACTGCCCTCCCTACACCGAGAAGTATACCAACCCCCGACAAGCTCTGCCACCCTTCGTCAGAGTGGTACTCCCTCTACAGCAGAGAAAAAGCGGCACCATTATCTCGCAGACGATTTGGTGGCCCAACAGCAGTGGAAAGAACGGCAAAAGGAACTGTTTCGACAGATACTCCCATCCGTGAGCGATACCGTCATGGAGGGTGGGGCGTCTTCCAAGGCGGGAGAGGAGGAAGATTTGGAAGAGATGGAGTCTGGGGAAGTCAAGAGTTTCGCCCATCACTGGGGCGTGCTAGAGGCCCTTTTGGAGACCCGATTCGGCAACGGGAAAGCGGCGCCACCGGTGTCGCTTCCAAAGAAGCGGTCTGATACAAAGTCCCAATTGCTGGCTTCTTCCACCACGTCTTCTGAGGTGGGATACAACAGCTGATATATATTATTATTTTTTTCCTAGTTTTTTCTTTTTTTCGTAATTATTTTTCATGTTGTATGTTCGCTGTAGTAGTGTGTCTTTATTCTTTTTATCCCCCTCCCACCTCCCTTTCCCCCCTTTTTGACTTATTCCCATTTATACAGAAAACGGAAACTCCATAACATTACAAAAAAATCGACCACATAGTGTTCCCTAATGAACTCCGCTCTTCAAAAATATACCAATGACACGGAAATGTCCTCTGATTTTCTGTCGGACGAGTGTGGTAAGTCGGCGGTACGACTCGCCGCGAGAGGGAGTACCATCATCGCAGAACTGCTCAAACTATCGGAACGCATCCCAAATCCCTTTCGGAACCCTCTCAGTTCTGAGTACAAGGAGGTGCTGTGTGACTTTGCCTATTTTAGAAATCAAGAGGAGTTTGATCAAAAAATTACCTCTTCTAGTCATCTTTCCGAAAAGGATGACACCTTTCGCCAGACTCATATTGAATTATTAGAACAGTTTTTTCAACTGTTTAAGGCGGTGCTGATCTACGTCAACGATCTCAATACATTTGTACAGGAAGTGATGGATGGGGTGTATGTGTCTCACACATTAGACTCTGTACTGCACGTGGTCGAGGGTAGACAGCTGCTGGCCGAGATTCACCACCTCTACGCTGTCATGCTACTCCTTTTGGATTACAAAATTGGTGGCAAAACGCGTGAATATCTCTTGGTGAGTTACATCCGGTATCAGGGCGCGGCCGGGGATGCCCATTCAATAGGGGTGACGCAGCTCTGTCGCAGTACGGGGTACGACCCGGATGCCCCGCTCCCAAAGGGATACCCCGTCGCGTACTTTCAGCGCGTTCCGGTAAAGGTGGAGGTGGTGGAGGAGCTCATCTCGCGCATTCGAAGCGACGACCTCTATCGTCTGACGCCGGATTACCCCTCCCCGGAGCACCGGTGTGTGGCGGTGGCGCAACAGGGCGCCCTTCTCTACACGTTGCTATTCTTTTGCCCCACCACCCTAGAGTCCCGCAAACCCATTATGCGGGAAATTGTCGACAAGCACTTTTCTGATAATTGGGTGATTAATTACTACCTGGGGTTTACGGCAGACTTGACGTTTGTGTGGAATGACTTTGAGGCGGCACGCATTGCGATTGAGCACACCGTTCAATTAGAGAGTGTAAAGTACCATGGGGATCGGAATGCGGAGGTATTGCAACGGACCAAAAAGGAAATTGCCGCCCTTCTGCGTGACGGTATTCTCACGGAAGACTATGTGCTCGATCACATTCAGTCCTCCATACTGAACATTGTGAGGGACGCGAATGTGTCCTTGCGGTGGTTTATCCTCCATGGTACCCGAGGCGGACAGAACAGTCGCTTTTTTTCGAGGTTTAAGCCCATCTATGAATATGTGAAGGAGGCGGTGTCTAAGGAAGACCTCATGGAATCTCTTTTACAAACCGCACAATTAGAGTTCAAATTGCGCGCCATGTTTAATCAGTTTCTTCCGCTGAAACGGAGCAAGTGGAGAGAGGCAAAGGAAAAGAGCGTTGCTATTACCGAAAAGATATCGGATTACTTTCTTGGGAATGAAGAAAGTGGTGGAGGTGACGACGTCCTCAATCAACAGCTCTCTGACTGGTTTCTCGATATGGCGGAGCGGATTTCGACGCTTCAGCTCAAAAACGGTGCCTCAGCCCGCCGAAAGTTACAAAAGCTGATTAAGGCACTAGAAGGGGTGGAGGAGTACCGACAGGTGAATGATAATCTACACGTGCTACAACTAGTCAAGGAGATTCAGTCCCACCTTTTGCAGATGATTCGCTTCATTAATATTGAATACCGGGTTCTTCGTGTGCTCTCCAACGTGGCGGACTTGTCCTATGCGTGGGAGAAAATGTCCACCTTTAACCTCTTTGTGCATGAGATTCAGCGCAAGATCAAACAGAACCCCCTGCTCGCGCTTCAAATACGGGCCGTCTTTGTGAAACTGTCCTCTCTTTTGGAGTTGCCCTGCAATCGTCTCGATCAGGCCTGCCAACACGACGACCGCTACCGAATTGCGTTGGAGTCCACTTCTGCGTTCTACTCCGATGAACTTGCCTCTTTTATGCGGAAAGTACTGCATGTCATTCCCACCTCCATTTTTGAAACCCTCCGAGTGCTCATGCAACTCCTCACCGATGTACTACAGCCATGTCCCACCAAAGTGGCGCGATTGAGTCTCAACGAGGTCTCCCAACCCCCTGTGCGGGCGCAGGTGTCTCAGCTGACGGCGGATATCGCCCGTTACGCGGGGGGCATTCTGGCAATGGAGCACACCCTGCTAGGAGTGCTTCATATTGACTCCCATCAGCTGCTAGTGGACGGTATTCGTCGCGAGTTGGTCGATCAGGTGGCAAGGGAGCTACACAGTGGTCTGTTATTGGACCCAAAAAAGATTCCCACATCTAGCAAAGCGCTAGAAAAGGACTTGAAGATACTGGGACAGCGACTGCATGGTATCAAACACTCCTTTGAATACATTCAGGACTTTATTTATGTAAAGGGCCACCGAATTTGGCTGGAAGAGTTCTCGCGAATATTAAACTTCAATGTCGAAATGGAGTGCAACTCTTTTCTCAAAAAGAAGCTTTACCCATGGCTTTCCCCACACCAGTCCACCAGCATTCCCATTCCCTATTTTGACCGAAAGGAAGGGGAACAGAGTTCGTATGGATTCTTGGGTAATTTTGTCGAGTTTCTGCTGGCCCTCACCGATCCTATTCGGGCGACCTATATCCCCTCCGTGGAGTGTTGGGTGTCACGAAACGAGGCGAAAGAGGAGACGGTAGGACCCCGTACCTTCAAGATATTTGTCGCCTCCATCGGCGCCCAAGGACTCGCTGCTTTGGATCGCCTTCTTTGCTTTCTGACCGCGAAGGATCTTCAATTGATTGTGATGCGGATAGAGTCCTCCACGGTGCCGCACAAGGACACCCTCCATTCGTTGGAGGAGGCGCTGATGCCCACCAGTAGTACCCCTCCCCACGCCACTAAGCTCTACTTTCAACTCTTGTCTCTGTTCAAGGAGGACTTTGCCTACTTTTACGAGGTCATCACGAGAGTCGGTCGACTGCAGTTGTTTCGCCGACTGATTAGTTATGAATTGAGTGGGGACTGTCAATTACAGACGAGCGCGTTGTTTTCCGCCGTCAACACCGCCAACGACGCTTTTCTCGAGCAAGTGGATCAGTCCCTTCACCAGAGAGGTCCACCGCTCTCAACGTTAAAAGGGGAGTGGGTGGACGCGGCGCTGCCCTTCTTGGACCGCGCTGGTGTTACCGATATCTTCTCCAAAGTCTATCTCGACCCATTGCTCCGCCCTCCCCTCCCTCACCTGTCCCTCGTCCTGTTTGCCTCCCTGGTGCGGTGCATCTCCAGTGTCACCTATCACACCAAATTCGGCTGCTATCTCCCCTCCAACCCCACCGACCCCATCGACGTGGTGTGCTACACGGCCGGGGTGTCCCTTCTCCTTCGGCAGTACCACGAGGCCCAGTTCCCCCACCTTCTCTCTCTCATCGGACAGTCCCTCCGAGTGAGTTTGCTGACGTACGAAGAGGTGGGAAAGCGGCGACACGAGGCGGAGGTGTTACCCCTTTTTGGAGAGATTATGACCCACTTCGCGAAGCTGTTGTTGGAGTGGCGTAGCGCGGACCCCGGCGAGGCGCATGTATTCACCGCGCTGCAACGGTTGGCCCCGCCGACGCTACAAGGGGGCATGCGACACCTGGTACCCAACAACGACGGGTGACGATAGAGTGGATTTTGTTTTGTTTTCCGTTGCTGTGCTTGCTAACTTTGAAAATAACCAAACAAAATAATAATAATAATAATAAAATATTGTGTTGATTTATTATTACTATTATTACATTCATCAAGACGTGTTAAACTAGTCCTCTCGTATCTCCTTTACCATTGTCTTCCTATTCATCAAAAACAAAGCAGTAAAAAATGTCATTTTGTAGTGATCCCCCTGGCCTCCTTTCCGAGGATGTGGAGCGTTTCTCCAGACAGATTATATGCGATGGAATAGGAGCGGATGGTATGCTTAAAATAAAGAACAGCAGGGTGGTGTGTGTGGGGATGGGTGGACTGGGGAGTACGATCGCGCTCTATCTAGCCGCGGCCGGTGTGGGTCACCTAACTTTTGTCGATCATGACGTGGTGGAATCCTCCAATTTGCATCGGCAGGTGATTCACGGGACAGACTCGGTGGGGATGGCGAAGGTAGAGAGTGCACGACGGGCCTGTCTCCGGGTGTACCCCGGCGCCCATATTGAAACAGTACAGGAAATGATATCTCCCGCGAACGCCGTACGACTTTTCCGTGGGTGTGATGTGGTGGTGGACGGAACGGACAATGTTTCCTCGCGGTACATTATTAATGACACGGCCGCACTGTTGGGCATCCCCCTCGTGAGCGGAAGCGCGATGCGGTGGGAGGGACAGCTGTCGGTGTATGGCTTCCGTGGCGGTCCTTGCTACCGCTGTGTCTTTCCCACCCCTCCACCCCCCGCCGCGGTGGGCAGCTGCAATGACACGGGGGTGGTGGGACCGTTACCGGGTGCCATTGGGTGTCTTCAGGCGCTGGAAACCTTAAAAATTATCGCCGAAACCGGCGACACGCTGTCGGGACGACTCCTGGTGTTCGATGGCAAACGGTTTACCTCCCGTGTGGTAAAACTCCGTGGAAGGAATCCCGACTGCCCCGCATGCTCCAAGCGGCTGGAGGAAGGCGAGGCCCTTCCCGCACGAGAGGAATACATTCCCACCTCTTGCCTTATCGGTGCCGCCTACAGTGCCTCCATTCTACCCAGAGAGGAGCAACGGCTTTCGGCGAGTGCCTTTGGTGAAATCTATCAGAGTCGTCGTCATGGCATCCATGCTGCCCTGCAGCAGGGGAGAGATGAGATCGGTTTGGTGAACCTTGTCGTGGACGTGAGGGCACGCATTCAGTTCCGGATGGCCTTTCTCCCTGACTCCTTTAACCTTCCTCTGTCGGAGCTACAACGGTGGAAGAGTGAGTCCCATCTTGTGTGTCGGGAAAGGTTTGATACCTTTTTGAAAGACTCCCTAGGAACGTTTGTCCTCGCCTGCGGCGGGGATCCCTCGAAACCCATTCGTGTGAAGGAACTTCGTGTGTTCTTCATTTGTCGTCGTGGGGTCGCCTCCGCCCAAAGTGTCCAGCTACTTCATTCTCTCACTGACGGAAAGGAGGAAACATGGCGACTGGGGGACTCGGAGACTGTCATCACACAGCTAGTGAATGTCGATGGAGGGTTGAATGCGTACCACAGTGAAGTGGATGCTTCTTTTCCGTATTACTAACAAACGTTTAATGCTTCTACTCTCCTATAAGTTTTGACTGCTGGGCAAGTGCCTGCTTTTTTATATTGCATATTCTTGTACGAGCGTATATCTCCTCTTCTGCTCTTATTATTATCATTCACCCCTTCCCCATAATCTATTATCAGCAAGTACAACTTTAGATTTCTACGATTTCTTTTAATTGAAACTCAAATTTAATCCTTCCGTTTAAAACCTATTTTATACTCACTGTTAACCAAAATCCAGTAGAATGCTCACCGTATCTTTTAGACCACTTCTACTGTCATGCTTCCTTCTATTACTCCTAGGTGCCTCTTGTACCCATGCGAAACGGACGGAGGTGAGCGATCAGATTGAAGTCATTGGTCTATTAGCATCCCCGGAAATTGGGGTCAAGGTGGCGCAGAGTTGGATGTTGAATACGTCCATGATTGTTCTTGCCGGTGCCTTCTGCCAGGACACATATTACAACCTCACGTACGCCGCCACCGATGGCGTTGCGGTTTTTGAATATCAAGTCAATGAAGTGACGGGAAAGACGTCATTAGTGATGATACGCAACACCACATTGGGGGACCGCTATGCGACGGGGTGTTTCTTTAAGAGTGGCTCCGAGTTGTATATCTCCACCGCCCCAAACAAGGGAGAACAGAAGCCGGGTAAAGATTTGGATGTAGTGTTCGCCGTGTTTAACCGTATTTCCGGATTCTTTCTACGTTATGAAAACTTCTCTGTCGATGTGTTTCTTTCCAATAGTAGCAATTCAGCGGAGAGTCAAAGCGGAGAGAAAGAGAGTACACCACCCAAAACGACAAAGTATAATTACATTGGCCGACCGGTCGATGGCGCGGGCTCCAATGTACTCTGTTTGTTTCCCTACCGCTTCGGTCAATATGTCTCGGTGCACTATGGCAGCTCCATGGGCAACTCTGTTCTCTCTATTTCCAGTGCCTACTCCCCTTTTAGTACTATTCGTCAGTTCCATAAACGGCCACAGAATAAGACAAACTTGTACATTTTGGGGTTCCATTCCATTGACATTCATACTGTGGATACGTTTGACATCATTGTGGTGGAGGACGACAACATTCCGCAAGACACCCCCAATCCCCCCATCCCCTCTGATCCCCCCGGCGACCATAGCCAGTCCGATATCACCAACTACTACTCCTACGCCTCTATTTACCGTGAGGAGCTCTCCCGTATTTGCCCCACCTGCGTGCCTACTTTTATGGTGGCCACATTGGACGGGTCGGGGGTGGTGCTCCTCTTGGCGGACTACACGGCGGATAGTACAAAGATGGTGTTCTTGCCGTATGTTTCCCCAGCAAAGGAGGAGCACAGTGGGGACGGTAGTCACAGTGGCGATGAAAACGAAGAAATGGAACCCTTAACAGCGGTGGTGCTCGCCAGTGAGGTGTGTGACCCGACCACGCTAGAAGAAGACCACATCTTAAATCACCTCTACGCCACCTTTTCCTGCAGCGACAACTACTCCTTTGTGGTCCGTGTGAGTCGTAACGGCAGCACCCTCACCCGTCAGGCCATCAAGCCGCTGTATCCTTGGGGCGACGTGAACCCCAAATATGCGGTCGACAGTATTGTGGATCTTTCCTCCCGCACCATCAACTATCTCGTGCCCTGTGTCCGCGCCCTTTGTATCTGTGAGATTGCCATGTTCGGTACCGATATGCAGGTGCAACACGTGGACGCGCACCGGCGGGACCCCATGCTAGTGACCGGTTACGGCTTCATTGACGGTATGTCTTGCCTATTTACGGACGGCACCAGTAACACCACGGAGAAGGCGACGGTAATCAACACCACCGCTCTCACCTGTCATGTTCCGCTGGTAGAAGACTTTAACTGCATGGTACACGAGTTCCGGCTCAAAATAGACAGTGGCTTTTCCTTTTCGGGGAGTGATCTGATCGCTGGAAAGGCGTATTTTGTGCAGTATCTCACCCCACGCGTTCTCTCGGTGGAAAACACGGAAACCGGTGGACCCTACGGACACCTCACGGGCGCCACCCTGCGCGTCGGTGGGTTTGGATTTCAAAACAAGACCATCTCCCCTTTGCAGGCGTGCCGCCTGATTTCCGGCGACAATGAAAGCACCGCGGTGTATATGGAGGCGACCTACATCACCTCCTCCGAGGTGGAATGCGCTCTTCCCGCTCTTCCAGCTCCCCTTTCCCCTCCCTCCTATATTGAGGCCGCGTTGGACAATGAAACCTTTTCGTATGTGAGAGCCGTCTACACCACCTACGGAGACCCCGTCACCATTCGAAGCTTTATGGATAACACCACCTCCGTCAATGAAATGGATATCATCGCCTCGGAGGAAACCAAACTTCCCCCTATTCGAGTCAGTCTAGTCGACGAAGTGGATCACTTACTAGGCGTGTTGACGGAAAGCCAATTTACTCAAATTGAAATTGTCGCCTCGATTGGCGAAATTGACACCAATCAAACCTTTAAGACAACGACCACACTTCAAGGCACCACTTCAAAGTTTATGTCTACCGCTGCATCGGTGGTTTTTGACTGATCTTACCTTTCCCTGTCCACCACAGGGAAAAATCACGCTGGTCTTTACCGTCTCCCAAGCCGGATCCAAGTGGAAACAACTCCAGGGCAAAACCTGTCATTTTTATTTCACGGTGGAGGAGGGGGCGGCGGAACACCTTGCCTTCATGGTGGGCCCCTCGACCTCGGTCAACCCCTCCGTCAGTCTTCTTCAGACACAGCCTATCATCTGCGCCTGCGATAAGTGCCACAATGTGCTGTTGAACATCGGCGTCGGAGAGGTCCCTGGGGTGCGGGTGAGGATTCAGAATCTCACGAGCGAGGATCCTAGGGAACAGACGATTACGGATGTGGTGGAGAACTTGCAGCCCCTCAACAATATGTTTTATGTCACCAACGCATCCATCGAGGGCCCGCATGCGTCTCGCTATGTGATGCTGTTTGATGTACCGGGATTACTGCACTTCCCGACCTTAACCTCCGACCCCATTGTGGTGGTGGACTGTAACCCGAATGAACTGGCGGTCATCGCCAACAGTAGTTGTGTCCCTGCCCACTACACGGGGTGTGTGATGGGAGTAGTGTCGTCCTCGCAGAGGAAGGGTGGTGGCGAACGAGTAATGCGTCTCACAACTTTGTCGAGTGCTTCCCCCCTTACGGACCCCAAGCGTGCCTCAGTAACGGGGAGTGTGCGGAGGGCTACACCGGTGTTCGCTGTCAGGAGTGTGCGCTTCATTATTTCAAAGCGGGCAACCACTGTGAAAAGTGCCATGGCGCAGCGGGAAGTAATTTTCTCACCTTTCTGGTCTGCTTCTGTGCGGCGGTGGCGGTGGGTCTTTGGGTGTTCGCGATGACCGAGTGCTCTCCCAGCTCCCCCTACTTGGTGAGTGTAAAGGGTATTATGCACTTTGTCCAAATGATGAGCCTTTTTGCCATTGTGCGAGTACGATGGCCCCGTCCCCTATTCCGCCTGTTTGTCGGTCTCTATAACATGACCCACGTGTTGGACTACGTCTCCTCCTGCTCCTACACCACTCCAGAGGGGTATCTTATTCTACTGCTCACACTGACCATCATTATAGTGATATTTTCAACCCTGTTTGCCCGAATTTTAGTACTGATCACCAGGAAGGGACGGGTAGATACCGCCCCTATGGCCGCCATGCTCATGGTCGCCTATACCCACCGACGACGAAGAAAAATGGCAGAAATCTTAGAACGCATAAAATTGGCCTATGTGAAACGGCGTCTGAGTGACACGGTAGACACCCTGCAAGAAACCATCCTCTCCTCTACCAGGCCAAGCAACTCCACCCTGGCCCCTCGCACCTCCCGCTTTTTCTCCGTCTTGGCACAGACCAACGCCTCTGTCGTGGACGGCATCCGCCCTGTGCGCGGTGACCCCGATGACACCCTACCGCTCCCCCACACCGTCATCCAATGCGGGACGACGACCAAATTTGAAGACTTTCTCATTGAGTGCTTTGAGCGGTCTAGCGGGGTGGAGGAGTCGGAGGAGATCATGTTTCAGTTGGCGCGGCAGAAGCCCGAGATGCTTCGGACGGTGTCGCACATGGTGTTTGTGCTGCCCACGAAGGAGGTGATGCTCGATTGGATCCAGTCCAGTCGCGAGAATCAAAGCCCGGCGTTGGGGCGGAAGGGGTGGGCGCTTTCCTCGGAGGAGCAGCTTCACCGAAAGTACATGAAGTCCGCCGTTCACGACCTCCCACCGCGGGTGGGTCATGGCATTGAGGAGTCCTACCGGTACGAGGCGGTCCGCCAGTGCCGGAAAGGGTGGGTGGGCATCCTTCTCAGCAGCATCGCCGCGGTATCTGTCGCCCTTCACTTTGTGTTTGTTTCTGTCAGTTTACTTTGGCAAATATGTGACTCCATCGATGAGCCCGATGGGGTGCAACTGCAGTATTCCCCCTATCACAGCTCTCTACTATGTAGTGATGCTCATTTCATCTCGGGACGAAGTGTGGGGCTTCTCTTACTCCTTCTCTACGGTGTGCTGCTTCCCGCGGGGCTGGGGGTTGCGTCGTACGTCTATCGACGCCAGTACGGGACGGATGTCATGTACGCGGTCTTTCCGGCGCTTTACTTCAACACGAGGGAAAATTTTTTCTGGCCCGAGTTTTACAACTACGTCGAGAAAATACTGTGCTGTTGCGGGGTTATTTTCCCCCAGAGTGCTCTTATGCAAATCACCTCCATCATTATCATTTATGCCTTCCGGATGGTGTTGTTTAGTTGCTTAGAAAGCTTCCGCGTTGTGGGAAAAAATAAAAGAATTCCTTTTATTTTCTCCGTCGATATTTTGAATCGAATTTCTATTGGCATTTACTTTATCATGGCGAACCTCCTCTTGCTGATTGCGTACTTGCAGCAATACGTCGATGTTGCCCCTCGAGTCATGCGATTTTTGGAGGCGCTGGTCATGATTGGATTTAGCCTAGTGATGTTACTCTATCTCGCCCTGAGTTTCAAGGAGGTACTCTACTTTTTCCTGCGTTCAGACACCAACAAGAAACGCCAAAAAGAACACCAAGAGGAAACCCGGCGGACCCTTATCTTTATTGCGCACATTTACCAAGAAATCAACCATAACATCTACCGCTATCTACAACTCTGTGAAGAGGCCTTCAAGGCGGCGAAAGAGCTCGACGCGAAGATTGAAAAGAATCGGAGCAAGTATGAAGGTGGCGCGGTGTTTTCCTCCTCCACCTCTGTCTCCTCGGATGAGAACTCCCAATTTGACAATACGGATCGAACCGCCACCATGCACAATGCGCTACAATTCCGCTTTGGCAGTGCGGAGGAGTCCCTTTACAGCGATTTTCGCTTGGATGAGAATACCCTTTCCGCCGGCCTACGGGCCGACAGCCGGAACCAAGAGCCGTTTCTGGAGAACTGGGACTCCGCCTGCGAGCCCGAGATGGAGTATCCCGAGGGCAATGAGAACTGGCTGGCCAAGGAGGATCACCCTTCTACCGTGTTTGGCGCTCCACAGTCCCCTGAAAAGCTGTCCGACTCGACCAAAGTGCCAGCCAACGCCTCTGTGAGAAAGGAGGAGCATAGAGCCTTTCCCTTTCCCGCGCATCAACCCAAACTCAATCGCTGCCCCTCCCTCAAGTTTAGTATCCGCAACATTCCCACTGGTGCCGCCGCCACCTCCCCCCCTCCGCCATCATCGGTGGCGAGTCAGAGGGAGCCGCTGCCTCCCGCGGCGGAGAGTGTGGCCATGACCTCGAGCACGGTACCCGACTCCGCCCCCCCACCAGCCCTCCCCTTCTCCGTTTGCCACAGACCCACTGTCCCTCTCTCTCTCCGCCCTGCTGAAGACGGAACCGACCGACGTCGCCACTCATTTTGACCCTTTCGCGGTGGTGCCCCTCCCACGCAAGACGCGACGGCCCCTCCCCTCCAGCGCCGCCAGCATCATGCGGGAGATAAAGCAGGAGCAGACCACACCGGACTCCCCCACCGCTCTTGTACCGGCGGCGGCGGTTCAGAACCTCTCCGATGTGCCCGGAGTGGACGCGGAGGAGGCACGCTCCCTACTGGCCCTGCTGCAGCTCGCCCCCACCCCTGCTCCCGCTGAGCCCGTGGTGGAGACGGGTAACATCACCGACCCCTCTACAGTGCCCCCGGCCAACGGGCCGGAGAGTGGTGGGGAGGAAAAGAAGGAGAGTGCAGAGGTCGCTGCTGGCCCGGTTGCAGCACAGGAAGAACAGGCTGCCGAACTTCCTCCCCCTCTTCCCGTCTTTACCAGACCAGAGAAGCAAAAATCGGACAAGTACGCTCGACTGACTAGCCGCCAGAAACAGAAACTGGCGCGGCGAAAGGAAAAAGAACGACGCAGCAAACGTCCAGAGGAAAGAGAAAAGGGGGAAAACGACTTGGAATCGAAAAAGAGAAAGTAAATGTTTTGCTCTTTTTTTTTTTTTGAAGTGATTCCCCGCTTTTGTTTTCTATGTACATTTCATTATTATTATTTTGCTATACAAATTCACCCTTATTTTTCACTTCGATTACTACTGTCATGATCCTTGCCGTGATGTGTTTCTCAAGAGGCAATTTTCCCCTCTCCGCCGCTTTTCTAAAGATGAAAAAAAGAATAGAAACAGATGTCCAGCACATCAACGGATGAGGACGGCACGCTCACCCCCCGCTCCGGCACCAGCCAGTCCTCCTCGAGCTGCACCGCCTACAGTCCCCCCTCCAGCTCCGGCTCAGAGGAATCGGAAACGACGCTCCACCACTCCACCCCGTCTCTTCGCAAGAGCCACTCCGACGCTGAGAGTCACCTGCGGGACCAGCTCCCCCCTCTCGCCCCGAAAGAGGACAGCCCCTCTTCCTCCTCCACCCCCTCCTCCTACAGTTCCTTCTCGGATCTGTCGAACCTCAGCGCACAGAGCATTCCGTCCTCTCAGATGATGGGGAGTCCGACGATGGGGGGACACGGGGGCGACTTTGGGTTGATGGAGCGATTGGAGGTGAGTCACGACAACCGGTCCGCACTGGTGAGCACGCTGGATGTGGAGGTGGCGGTGCGAAAGATGAGTGCTTACCTGGACCGTGGGTCTAACTATTTAGATATTAAGCACACACTGCACAAGATATCGATTCTCCGGTACTATAATAAAAAGTTTTTGAACCGAATAGGGGAAGGGGGGTTGGAGCCCGAAAATGTAGAAAAGAAGCAACAAATACTAGAAGCCCTACGCCGTACCGATGAGGATGTGGAGCATATTAAACGCCAACTCGCCGTCATGTTTCGCCGGCATATGGATGCGGTGATCGAGGCCTATCTTTCTCACCCGGCCTATAAAACCGCCCAGGCCTGTTTTCGGAAGCATTTACCCCTGCCGAGCAGCGCATACGGACGGCGGGGGCTCGACGGGTGTTTGACGCCGTCACCCAAGAGAGGGAAACCGGAGAGGGAGAGGTGGAGGGGGTAAACCAAAGGGGCGGCGGTGCCTCCGCTCCCCCTTCCCTCGAGTACGCCATCACCTCCTCTGATATTGAGCTCTTTGCCGCCGATTCCTCAAGGCGACTGCGATTTCAAGACGACACCCTGCCCTGGCGGCCCGTCGACTTTAACCGAAAAGACATCCACCTCGTGCGCCTGCACTTTGAAGAGGGGTCCGAGAGTCATGGCATTTCCTCCTCCTCCGTCTCCCTCGGCGGCTCCGTCAACCTCCTGATTGAAATCCTAATCCTCACCGAGGAAGACCCACCCTTCTTTTCTGGTGTACCACAGGGTAACTTCACAGAGGTGTTTATGCAGTTGTGCGGTATCTTCATCACCCCCGACGCTCTACTCACGAAACTGATACGATTTTTCTGGAGTATCTGGCGGTGGCAGTCCGCGGACCCGGAGCGGAACGGTCCACGGGGTACTTTTTTGCAAAATCGTATTCTTATTTGTATCCAGGCGTTTTGCCGTTATCATGAGTGCGACCTGACCTTTTTCTCGTTACAGCGAGTGGCCAATTTTATTCGACGGTGTGGGTTTGCGTCTCCTTTTAGGGGTATCGACGATGACAATGAACTCTGGCCTTGTGATATCGGTGTGTACCACAACCACCGCGGTGACGGCTCTCTAGACCCCAACGGCAAGCTCAATCGCAAAAAGTCCCTCTCCAGTGCGCACCCCTCTTCCTCCTCCCCTGGAAGCTCCGTGGGGGGCAAATACAAACCGGTCGGTTCCCCTCTCTATCCTTCCTCCCCCGGACCAATGTCTTATTTCGGGAACCCCCCTAACGGTGGCAACAAACTACCCCCCTTGAGCATCGATGTGGAGCAGTCTATTATGAGTCTTTCATTGTTTGTTCGAGTGGCCCTACAGAAACACTATGAGCGACTCGAAATCCCCGCTCCCGACCTTCTTCACACCAGCCTCTCCTCGTCCGCTACACTCGCGACTCGGTACACGGTCGTGAGTAACTGTAGGGCGAGGGACCGCATGTTCACCGTCTATGTAAACCCAGACAAGGCCGAGTCCGCGGCGGCAGCGGAGATGGAGGCCATGGCGGAGGCCCCTCCTCCTCGTCCCACCGCCCTGTTAAATTACTGGAAGACCCGTGGACTGCCGGAGGAGATGAATGTGCCTTTTATCGCCGATATGAACGTGGAGCAAATTGTCCAGCAACTCTGTTTGTTGTCGTACGAACTATTTTCCCTCATTCGGGTGCGAGAGATTCTCTTCAACACTTGGCATCAAAGTGGACTGGATGTAAATGTGTCCTTTTATCTCTCCAAAATGCTACACTATTCGAAACAGGTAACCCTGTGGACGGCGGCCAGCATTGTCCTCCCAACAAAGTGGTCGGAGAGTCAACGAGTCTTTCGGCATTTACTGGAGATGTGTCGACTGCTCTACGAGTTACAAAACTATGAGATGTCCTCCGCCATATTAGAGGGGCTTTGCCACCCCGCCGTCACCACCATCACCGGTCTCTATGAACGGCACTTTAAGCAACGAATGCTGAAGCCCTCGGAGCAAAAGGAACTAGATCACCAACGGCAAATGATGGACCCCTATGCCTCCTTCAGTCCCTCCTCTATTAATTCCATCACCGCCCGCACTAGCACCGAGATGGAGGCCCCGCTGATTCCCATTCTAAACCCTATTCTCAATATGCTCAAAACCTTTCAACACAATTTCTTCACCCTTCATCAGACGACGGTTTTTGTGCGACGCTCTGACGGCCAACTTATTGTGAATTGGACCAAAGTGCAGTCGGTGGGGATGACGGTGCGTATGTGGCTGCGGTGTCAGTCCGAGCCCTACCGCTTCCCCCTCGACCCCGCGATGCAAGAGTACCTCTGGTCGATCGACCATCACTGCTGGACCGATGATGACCTGGTCCGGACGGCGGAGCGGACGAGAAAGTATTGATGGAAGGGAGGAGAGGGAAGAGGCGCGTTCTTTTTTTTTTTTTTTCGCTTTTTTTTGTGCAGGTGACGGGAGCAATTCACCACAGGGGGGTTCGTTGGCGAATACGTTTCAGGTGTTTATTTTACTGTTTATTTCATTTAGTTTATTATTAGTACCATGACTTACAATAACTGCCTCCACTTCCCTAATCTCCCCTTCTTCTCTCACGTAGTCTACAACAGTTTTAGCTAGCTTTTTTCCCGTCTTTATTTCCATATTTCTGTACTCTTTCTAAATACTTGTTTCTATGCCCCCCTACAATAAGCATCGTGGCAGCGGTGGTCGCGGCCGTGGCGGCGGTGACCATTACCGAGGCGGAGGCGGCGGCGGCGGCAGAGGAGGCGGTGGCGGCGGTCGTGGCGGTTCGTATTTCAAAGGAAACCGCAATTTTGATAACCAGCGTAATAACAATCAAGGCAACCGCGGAAGAGGCGGTCAGAACCACCAGAATAACCACGCTCCCGGTGTGAGCCGTGGTGTCCTCCACAGTCTATTAAACTTGGCCTTTGAAAAGAACGCCACCATCTTTTTCAACGAGGAGACGGGTGTGCTCATACTCGACAATCTCTCCCAACACCCCGACCTCGCCGCCGGTGAATCGACCATTAACTTCAACAACGACAACTTTGCCTCCGCACTGGCAGAAACCATAAAGGAAAAGTATGGCAATAGAGTTCGCGTCATTTCCGCTAACCGCAATCGAATCAAAAACCTCGCCGTGTTTCTCAACGGCCTGAAGAACAGTGGTCTGCATGAAGGCATCACCGCTCTCTCTTTCGCCGATAACAATATCGTTGAACTGTCCTTTATGAATACCTTGAAACATTTTACCCAACTCGGAGAGCTCATCCTTACCGGTAATCCCGTCAATCCCACAGGACAGGATGACTTGGCGCTTAAATTCCACCGCACCTTTCATAGAGAGATCCCCAGCCTCACGCTCCTCAATGGCCACTACATGCGACAGCAGCCCCTCGGCCTCCCGAACCCCACGAGCAACATACTCCAAGGAGAGGCGCTTAACTTTATTCAAACCGTCGAGCAGCAACTCTTCCAGTCCCAGATCGGCTCCCTAGACGGTCTCTACAGCGATAGAGCCTACTACAGTTGCAGCTACAGTGCATTCCCCACCCCCACCAAGGTCCCCAAACGCGATATTTTTAACACCGAAAATCTCTCCAAGACTCTTATCGAGGCCCTCACGAAAGATATTATGGATTGGCGCAGACGTCAGCGGAACTGCAATTTGGAGAAGGAGGCCATCTACAAGAATGAAATTGCTTATCAGCACTCCAAAGTGCTCAGCAATGTCCGCCAGCTGGCCAGCACCGACACGGTGCAGCTGGAGTATCACCTCAACCCCACCGCCAATGTGACCTTTGTCACCCCTACTATGTGCGTCATCACCGTCCACAGCAAAGTCGCCCTGCGGTGGAAGGCGGGCCAGGCGGTCGGCGCCGACCCCAGCTCCCTTCCCTTTATCTCCTGCTTCCTGGACCGCACCTTTATCTTGTACAATGAGGGAAACGGTTTCTGTATTACCAACGACATGGTGTTTCTCCGCCCCGACAGTCTAGTGGTGCATGAGGACGGCAGTCCCAGCGATGCCCTCTTCTTTGGCCATCAGTACGATCACGTGTTGAAGATACAGCGGCGGTTACTCCAAGGGCTGCCGTTCGAGGCGGTGAGGGAGCTAGAGCAAAAGTTGCTCTCCGATAAGGATGTGGTGGAGACGGGGATGGCGATTCTGGAAAAGATTCCTGCGGAACAGTTGGTGAACTACATGGGCCGTCTAGAGACCGCGTTGGCCTAACGTAAACTAAGCATTTTTCCCTTTTTTTTTTTTGCTATTATTATACAGGTTTGGTAGTATAGTAATCAATCCAACTTGTGTCAGAAAAAAGAAAAAAAAAATAAGAATTTAGTGTACCTGTCTCATTTTTACTAACTTTTTAAAATTTTTAATGCTTTGTAATCATAATATTTATAAGAAAATAAAAACCATTTTACGGATACTACAATACATTTAGTTTCTTTTCAAATAATAGACATTGTACCATGAAACACATACATTTTATTGTTACCGCGAAAGAGAGAGAGAGAGGTGTAGAGAGAGAGAAAAAAAGATCAGATAGATGAATAGGGATCAGGTAAAAGGAAGTAAAAAGAACTCTAGACCGTTATGCGTACTCTCTCTCTGGTAAGATTCTATCCTCTGTGAAAGGGAGAAGTGCTTACAGAAGAATCGATACCAACAAGAACAGAAGAGGAAACGAAGAAATAGATCAAATCAGAAGCGTCTCTTTCATATCTATTCGCCTTTTTTTATTATTCTTTTGAATGTTTTTCTCTTTTTCACCTCAATCCTATTTTGTTTTCCTTTCTGACGTTTTTCGATTTAATTGAAAAGGGGAAAAATGATGAAGGAAAAAAAAAAGCATCACAAAGGGAAAGAAAAAACAAAAAAGGGTAAGAAAAATAAAAAGGAACGGGTATAGGACAACAAGTGTAGCATCGTCTTTTGATTTCTGATTCTCCCCTATAATCCTCTCTCCTCCCCTCATCTTCCTCTCTTTAAGTCTTTCTCTCTTTCTCTCTCTTTCGCTTTGTGCAAAGCGATATCTTCGTTTTCTCTCGTTTTCTTCTCCCTCAGTCTTTTTCTCTTTTATTTAAGTTTTATCAAGTGAAAATGGACAAATGTGAAGGATATTGTAGAAATAAATTAGTAAAAAAGAAGATATAAAAAGCTGAGATTACTTCCTCAGTGTATTCTTATAGATCAAAACATATTAAAAACAGAAGTAG